>NCKU01001843.1:0-22466 GCA_003675995.1 Dinothrombium tinctorium
AACGTGTCAAATGTTAATGTATTTATGATACAAGATTTATATGATTGCTTCGCAATTCTTTATTGATGTTGTGAGTGATATTTGCTTTATTTTTTTTATATTCGGCTCTTCAAAAATTTTTTCAATGGTTAAAATAATAGCTTAGAAGTTAGAAAGTTACGAGATTCAATGGACAAAAAGTTCATATTTTGAATTCGGTCTGCTACGTAAAATAAATTCGAAATCAGCTCAATTAAAAAGAGAACAAACACGAGAATTAAACATCAACAAGTCCTTGAGGAAATATAAAAAAATTTTGATGTGTCTACCTGTCTTTCGTTCTCGAGGATTTATTTTATTTTACTTCTTTTACTTGCATAAATTAAATTTGATATTTCTGATAAGATCTATAGTTAAAAATCTTTCGTCACGCTAGCAACGATTAGATTTTTTTATAACTACTTTATAGAGTGTTTTATATTTTAATTTTAACAAACTTTTCAGATTTTCTCAGCTACGATTGTATATTGATTCAAAGAGATATGGATTTTAACATTTTTAAAGCAAAATTGTTTGCACTACCACAAAAGCTCAAATTATGGCGCGCAAGAAATTATTGTGATTTTTGAAAATTTTTATTTTCAACTTTTTTAAACCAATCGTTATTAGTCGTTTAATTATAATTTTGTCTTAAATATTGACAAGTAATCGCTTAGTAAGAATTTATAAATTTTGTAGAGAAAACTACTTCCACCAATTAAATTTGGTAAATTGTTTTTTAGCGAATATACAATGAAGTTAATTATCGAAATAGAATTTTAAGTAATTATTCTTTATTTTTTAGATTTATAGAAACAAACATATCTTTGACTGTTCAGCCATAAGCACTTTTGATAAATTTTTCGCGAACTTTTTTTCTGCAGGGTGAATAAAAAATATGAGGAATGTTTTTTAGTTTGAAATATTTTAAAAATGCAAGTTTGAATTTTTTTTATAATTTTGTAATTAAAATGATTCTTAGTTATTCTTGATTAAGTGCGGTAAATTTTATCAAAAAGTATCGATAAATGAAAAAGTTAATAATCTAAAGCCTGACCCATGTTGAGATAGTTGTTTTGAGAGATTTTTCGCGATTTTATTTTATAAATCTGGCAAAAGTTTTAAATTTAATATATGTTATTAAATATTTCGGATCGTTTAATTAAATCAAATAAAAAGATATTATAAGTAAGATTTTCGACGTAAAATACGTAAGATTGAATTTTCAGATTTTACACAACTCGAAAAATCAAGATAATCAGTAAATGCAGTAGTTGAAAATAATTTTTGATAATTATTTCAATCTTTTTTAAAGATAATGAGTGTATCATGTATCATAACAATTTTTATGTTAAATTAAATTTTTTCGTGGTTTAATTAATCTCCGAAAAATGCTAATACTATCTCAAAAAAAAAACTTTCTCCACATGAATCAGGTTTTAGGTGGGTAATTTTATTTATTAACACTTTTTGATAAAATTGACAGCATTTAATCAGGAATAAATAAGAAACATTTTAATACAAAATCGCAATGATCGCAAAGTGAATAGCGGCTTCGAAAAGCGAATTAAAGCAAAAGTTTTGTTAAGTGTTTTGAGTTTGTTAAGAGAGAATTCGTCGAAAACATTGTAAACAAACCAAAACTGCAGAGAGTAGCGAAACGATGTGCACACAAATTCAGCGATAATCAGCGATTGAAAGGGTTGTAAAATTGTGAATTGTGCTAAAACGAGAGATGCGAAACGGCGAAAGCGCGCGAAGAGTGCGAATGAGAGAGAAAAAGAGAGAAAGAGAGTGAAAAACAAAGGCGAGTGCGAGAAGCAGCGTTTGCGAACAGTGATTAGGAAAGAGCCCCTCGCGTTTTGAGTTTATAAAAGTCAAACTATAAACATATAGAAATCGAGTGAAAAGTGCGAAATGCGAGAGACGAGTGACACAAAAGCGTTTTCACAGTTCGCTATTCGCTGAAAGCGCACTTTTTCGTCGCGTACTCGTTTTTAGTTTCGCTCGAATTGTACTCACTTTTCGCAATTCGAACATTACTTTTTCATCGCACTGCGCTCATTTCATTAAAACTCCGCTTTCTTTTCGCCACGAATCCGAGGCCTGTTATCAAACGTTCACTGCTCATTCGCACAGTAAACCGTACGTATGCTCGCTGCGAAAACGGATGCATTTTTGCGTTCACAAAACAACTGTTTTTTGTTTTCAGCGCTTTCTATTCAAACATTCTTTTTTTTCTGAGTTGTTTCAATCAAAAATCGCTGTTTTTCACCGAAAACTATTCTCGCCTATTTTCGCTTTTCCCTTTCATTTCATATTTACGTTTCATTCGAGAAGCGCACAGTTTTCGAGTGAAATGTGTGCGAAAAGCGAAGCGATGAATAAAAGCGAATCGAAATGTATTCACTTTTCTTTTCGAAAAATTTAATTTCTGGAGTTTCGCGAAAAAGCGGCGGCTTTCGATTCGCGCTTTCAGCCGTTTTTCTCGCGAAAGCGCAATAAAGTGCGAAAAACTGTGAAACTTAAAACGCACACAATTTTCAATTTTTATTCTAATTTTTCGATTCTCATTTTTGCGCTCGTTTTTCGTGAGTATTCGAACTCACTTTTTTACGTTACATTTTCGACTGCTACTCGAAAACTTTTCTCTCAGATTTCAGTCCTAAATTCGGGTGAAAAAAAATCAAAATTTCAATTTCTCGTTTATTTCACAGTAAATAACGAAAAAGTAAATAATTTTTTCTTCTTCTTTTAAACGCCAAGCGAAGAATATTTAATTCTGTGAAAAGATGTGAGTTGAATTTAGACAAAAAGTCGTGAAAGTCGAAGTGTTTTTATACACTTCGTCTGTTTTCCGCTGTTTGCAACTCGAATTTTAATTTTGAAAAAAGTCAAAATCGTAAAATTAAGAGCGAAGTGAAATTAGTGTCGAGCGTATTGTAGCAATTAGAGGCCGAGTGCGAAAGCGTGCGATTGTGGTTTGAAAGAAACGAAAAGCAGCGAAACGAAGAGCTGTTTATAGGTTTGCAGAGAAAGAAACGCACGATTCGTTATTTCGCAGGTTTCGCGTTACGATCGAACGGCGAACGCTCGAGTCGGCGGCGGCGCGTTCGCAGCCGAAAGCGATGCATGCGAAAAAAGCCGTTTTACTTTTCGATCTCTAATTGTGCCTTAATTCAAACCTATTTCTCTTCGCTTTTTTCTCATTTTTCGCCTTTTTCATTTCGAAAGCGTTTTCAGCCTCACTTCGCTCGCTTCTCGCTGCTCGCACATTCGACACTCCTATAATTTGTTCGTGCGTTGCTCTCTCACTATCGTCCGCACCGACATTCTAAACTTGTGCTTCTTTTCTCTTAGACTGCAAAAATGAACAATTGACGGCGAATATATCGTTCGAGAAACGTGAATATGGATTCGAACCTCCCCAGCAACGAGCAAAGCAATGAGCGATCGCAGCCAAGCGAGAAATTCGAAGTGATGCCGAAATTACTGCCGTTTGACGGAGTGAACGTCGATGCAAACAGTTTAATTGTCGACAACTGCGACGAAGAGAATGATGTCGAAGAAGTTGTGGACAGCAGCCCGCCGCCTGTGCTCGAACCTGCCGACGACCAGATTAATTATGTCGATGACGATAATGACAATAATGAATGCATGACACCGGCGAAAGAAAAATGCTCTATCGTTGTAATCGAAGACAAAAGCGACGACGATTTAGTTTGCAATAGTTCGTCGCGTTCGCCACGTTTAATTTTTGATGATTTATTTACCCCCAAAGAAAATGTAAATAATGTAACTAATAATATTTCTAATAAGGTTCGCAAATTAAACAACGATAACTGTCGAAATAAAAACACACTGCAAAAAACTTCGAATGGAATAAAGCGAGAGTTTGAAGTTTCTAGTTTCCGCAAAAATGCAACAGTAAATTCGGCTCAAACGGAAGCAGTAAATGGGAAAAGCGAGAAATTGAGTGTGAAGAAAAGTGTGGATGTCGAAAGTGATGTGCCCGAAGAGTCGAGCAAAAATGACTTTTCTGCTGTTATAAACGATTTAGAAGTGCAAAATCTTTTAGATGCGCCAAGGCCCGAAGTCGACATTGTCGATGGGATCAAATTCTTGTGTTGGGAGAATGAAGAGGAACTTAAAGCGTATACGAGAATTGAGGAAACTTTAAGGAGGCGTAGTGAAGCAAAAATGAAAACAAAGTTTGGCCTCAGATCTCAGTTTGCGACCAAAGTTATCGTTCCAACGAAGACCACAGATATTACAAAAATTAAAGGTTGGCGAAATAAAGTTTTTGCAAGTCCGAGTGCTGCAAAGTCTATGGATGAGGTTCAGAACGAAGTGTTGGATAGGATCTCTTCGCCAAATTCCAAAGCGTATTCACCGTCCGAAAGACAGTTGTCGTCAGCCTTAGTTAATAACTTTCACGATGAATCTGTGACTAAGTCGAAAAATGAGCTCAAATTAAGAAACATTTCGAATAATAGTTTAAGTTCATCTTGTAATGATTCATCTATTTTAGACTTTTCATCAGTTTCGCTAAAAAGTTCTCCAAGTTCAAACTCATCTTTTCTCAAATTAAAGAGTAACTCAAAGAAATGTGACGATAAATCTTCAGTAGAGGCAATATCCGAAAAACCTAAATTAACCCGAGGACCTGGAAGACCGAAAAAAATACGGCCAATGGACCCCGCTGAAAATGATTGTTCACCTTCCGATGTTATCTTCGATACACTGAGTGAAGAAGTTATTGAAAGGCGGTACCAAGAACATATGAATTTCGCGCTGACCGAGCATTTAAATCGTATGAAACAAGGTAATCCGTCATTGATAATGGATGAACAATATATTCGATTTGCACTTGAAGTATTAAATGTGCAACTAGTGAAAGAAGATAACTCCCAACCAAATGATGTCTTATCAGCAGTTGGATTAACTCCCACAAATCGCGGAGATGATATAGAGATAATAAAAGATCTGACTCCGAAAACATGCAAAGCAGAGCAAGAAGCTGATATAACTAAAATAATAAGTCGTCATTCAAAGCGTGACATTAGATTACCCGCGCGTTATCACCAATCTGGTCTTTTATTAGGAAGTCAATGGGTTATACCTGAAATGGACAATTCAGTAAAAAATGGCAGCAAGCGTTTGAAGCAGGAGCAAAAGCGTTTGCTTCTTCAGCAAAAAATGACTTTATGTGCAAAAAGAAATTATGAGCAGTGTGACGATAATTTTCAAGAAGCTAAAAAGTTACATTCGAATCAAGAGGTCTGTGATAGTGAAATGAAGGCAAAATCAATGAAGGATTCTTTGCCAGGCAATAGTTTGCTGTTAAAAAAGCCAAAAGTTTTTCAAAATCAGCCAATCTCTATGCAACTCAAATTGCATAAACAACGTATGATTCAAATTCAGCAGGTGAAGAAAAAACAAGAGCTACAAGAACGAAAAAATTTTAATATAGAAGTTAATTCTGTCGAAAAACCAGAAACAATCAGCAAACCGAAGACAATAGTTGAAACTGTAATCGAACGATTTTCACAAGCAAAAGAAACAAGCGAGAAAAGTGAAGCGGTTGAGCCGAAGTTGAAAAATCCGAATAATCAATCGTTGAAAGAAAAAAGATTAATGGAATTGAAAGAATTATATAGGTTACTTTATTATGAAAATAATCCAGAAAGACGCTTGATTTGCTCGAAGAAAGGCATAAAGCCTAGAGTGAATAAAAAAGAAGTAGTCGAAGAAGGGGTCGAAACTATTCAAAAGCTGAAAAAAAGAGAAGAACAGTTAGATTACATTAAAAAGAATCTATCGACCTGGAACAACCAACTAAAAATTTGTGTGAAGGCCGTGAATGCAAAACGTCAAGGTGTGTTAAATATTCATATCGATCGATCAATTTATTTGTGTCACTTATTTGTTTATAGAAGGAAATAGTGATGACCCTCATACTATACAAGCTCTGACAAATGTTTTGAAAGCGTATCGTTCGAGTGTTGCTTACAGACTTTCCGAAGCCCTTGACAACAAACGTAAAGAATGTGAGCGTCAATACTCATTACAGAATAATCTAACTTTAATTACTCTCTAGTAAACACATCAGCTACATCTGCTAATCTCACAGGTGAAATTAAATTTAAAGAGAATGACGTTATTATTGAATCTGAGGAAATAAAATCAGAAATATCAGCACCACTAAAAGCAGAAGTTCCAAACATTGGAACATCATTTGCGCAAGAATCTCCAT
Source organism: Dinothrombium tinctorium (assembly GCA_003675995.1). Lineage (NCBI taxonomy): Eukaryota > Metazoa > Arthropoda > Arachnida > Trombidiformes > Trombidiidae > Dinothrombium > Dinothrombium tinctorium. Next base: position 6,275 of record NCKU01001843.1, read on the forward strand.
CATCAGCACAAGTATCAACCGCCTCTGGCCTTTTGCGACCACACTCGGAAATGTTGGCATTGAGGAAGATTAAAAAACTTGAGCACCGGACTCACTTGCTTCAACAAACGGCACCGACAAAATCGCCTATTTTAAAAACTGTCTCAAAACCAACGACACCAACTTTTGTTCTAAACACATCAGTTAGCAACACCTTAACTTCTAGCTCAAATGTTGCATTATGGCCGAAAGGTATTCCTTTGCTTGGACCATCTGCGAAAATAGCCTCGCTAATTCCGAGCTCGAAGATTGTTTCTCCTCACACAACACGTTTAAATGTCTCGCAATTACAAACGCCATCAACAATACCTATTTTTACCCGAATATTCAATGCAAGTGAATCGTATCAACGTTCGATATTATCGACTTCATCTCGTCCGCTCTCAGCAACCATTTGTCGACCAACGACGGCGACCTTAACACGACCAACAACAACTGCGAAAACGGTTTTGATGACACCTCGCTTAGCTGCCGCGCGCCCATCTGTAGTAAATATGGGGCCAATAAATACCAAATCACTAACGGCTCCCATGTCGCTTTCAAATATAAAACCAATGGTAACGGGACCGAATACGCAGACAGGATTTATGGTTCGAGTATCAAGCAACACTTTGCAAGGTTTGTTTATTAAAACTCAATTTCATCAATTTAAAATGATTTTACAGTTCCTTTGATTCAGAATACCACGAATTCGGGACAAAACGCGAATGTGCTTTTGCCCTATTGCCTTAAAGATAATAAATTGGTTCCATTGGTGCCGTTGAAATCTACAGCAAATGGAATTCCTGTATTTAAAATTGCACAGAAAAAACTATCATCAGCGACTGCAATGCCGAAAGTCACTAACAATAACAGTAATAATAATAATAGCGGCAGTAGTAACAGAATGTTGCCTCTTGATTTGGCACAAACAAAATTTTAACTAGAGAAAGCAGCTATTGTTATTGTTTATTACTTCTCATTGAAACAGAGGATAAAGTCGTATTTTTGATGGAAGCATGACATTTTAGTTGAAACAATCATTGATTAGAATCATTAATCATCAAAGTTATGTATAAAAGAGAGTGAAAATTAACACTGTGGCTATAATTGATTAAAGTTCAACTCATTTTGATTAAAAAAAAAACATTCGCGTCATTAAATCACTGCATTTGTTTTACTTTGTGCAACGTTTATTTTAGTGTTAGTCAAGTGATAAATGATTTGAAAATCACATTTTTGAATGCGCAAAAAAATATATCCGTTCAAGTTCCATTAGATTTGAAATATCGCTCGATAAAAAAAATTGTGTGACACCTTTTATGATGAGTGAAAAGAAATTGAATTTTAGCGTAAACACAATTTGTTTACGCCATTGTCGCGTCCTATTCAATCATAACTGACACTTTCGTTAACGCTTTTCGAAAACGGTGAAATCTTAAAGATGTATTCGTTGGCATTCGGGTTAACGCTATAAATAACGGAAATAAAGCGAATTAATGTTTATTGTTTACCGCTTTGTAGAAGCTTTCTGCGTAACAAGCTGCTATCGATTAGATTTTTAGATCTTTTATGCAAGTAACAGCATCTCTCGAATTTTCTATTGCAATTTCCCCATGTTTCGGTTATAAATAATGTGTGGCATTCTTATTTCTTTCTCTAAACAATTGTGATGATTCAATTTTAAAGCGTATTGCGTTCTAAGAAAACACATTTGAGTTTAAATTTACCACTGCGTTTGTCTTATAGCGTCGAAGTGTTGCTTTACTTTATTTTAATTAAAAAAAAACTTTTATGCAAAAGATTCAACAACATCGGAAATGTTCGATCAAAGATAAATAAACATAATACACATAATAGACTCACAGTTGTGTAAAAATACACACAGGGTCGTCATAGCTCCTATTTTACGTGACTATTTTATATACGCAGTCCTATTTTTAAAAATCTTTAAAGTTCAATTGAGTTTTTAAATATTAGCGGCCCTGAAACAAAATTTTAATTTGTTTTAAAAGTCAAGTTTTCATTGATAATCATTGACGTAAAATTTTTTTATCTCATCTTCTTAAATAAACTTTTAGATTCTTAAATAATGAATAATTAAATAATTTAGATAATGAAATGAGAGCAAAAATTCTAATGTGTTCATCATAATTAGACATCGGATTTTTATATGATCACATAATAATCAAATATCATATGGAAGCATATATACAGGTGTAACAAGCATCAAAACAATTAATTCAATTAAAATTTCTTTAAAACAAAATCACATAATTCACATATTTTTATAGTTGTGCACACAAATCACATAATTCGTGTTTAGCATCACATTTATAGCTAAAATAAAGCAAAGCATCGATTAGTGAATTATTTAACAAAAATAATAAAATTATTTGATTTTAATATATTTTGTAAATACAGTTTCGGAAAAATGTTTGTGCCGAATCGATCATTTAACATTTTATCATTAAAAGACGTATCAATGTTGATCAGGGTTCGCGACATAATTTAAACACATTTACAAGTAAAATTCAGCAAACTTATCAATTTTAGCGCAGTTACCAATTTTGTTTAACAACAGATTTCAGTGTATTCGAATGAAAGCGAAAAGCAAAGAAATTTTAATGAGTGAAAAATTGTTTTATTGTTTTTCATGCGACGATTTCATTACAAGCAACTTAAGCTGCTTTGTGTTATTAAGAAAATTAAATGTCAAATAGAAAGTTAAGTGAAAATAATGACGACTTCAACATTATTTTAGTATTGAGTGCTGGACATAGCGTAAGCAAGAACCGATTTCTTACTTTGACGGATTCATTATTGACTCATATTTGTTTCTAGCTATTCTTATTGTCATCGGTAAGTTGAATACAATAGTTTGTCGCATTTTTCGCCACATTTCAAAACGATTGCTAACAAATGAATGTGAAAGCAAAGAGAAATGCTCATTTAGTTGATAGAAATTCACAATTTGTTATAGTTTTATTCTTCAGTATTATTATTGAATTAATTGATCAGCACCATTATCATTATATTCTTGAATAATTTTGGGGACTCGCTTAGCTATTTTTAAATATATTATTAATTATTCTTAAAGTACATAAAACAAGTACAGAATTCGCACTCTACACACAGATAGATACCAACTGAATAATATTTAAAAACGGAAATTCTACTTAAATTACGCAGGAAAAGCTTCGTTTTATATTTCTTTAATTTTTCAATTCAGCAATTTCGTCACAATTTATTCGCTTTTACTTTGTTTCATATATCACATTACACATGTTAACCATTTTAAAGCACATAAAATCCGATGTCTAATCATAACATAGCGAGTAGCAGCTACACAGTTGTTTAAATCATCGTTCTTATTCAGTGTTATGGATAATTCAACTATCTACAAGTGTGTGTACAGAATCAATGCGCCGTTAATTGATTTCATTTCATTAAAAACACTTTTGTTGAACACTGAACTCACTAGTTTGTGAAAAATTATCTTCTTTTTACTACTGTAAAAATGAATTTAAAGTTGTATTTTGTTCCTCTCAACTTTCATCTTAGTCCTGAATATTAAGTGCTTAACAAGCGTGATCACCAATAGCTACTCTATTTCTACAATCCTTTCTATATCTCAATTCTACAATGTCTCATTAAGAGCTGCAGAATGATTTGTGATTTGGCATGTAAAAGCGTTCGATTACTTTGCGGCCATCGCTTGATGGGAGCTGCCTCTCAATGCACGTCTATGACCAGGGTTGCGATTTTTCGGGAATAAAAGGCCCAAATATGGGCAGGATTTGAGAGCATAAAAATAACATTTTCATGCTATTCCTTTAAAAATAAACATTTAATTAGTCAATGAAATATTCATTTAAACTTTGTGTTGAAAATAGCTTTTGACAGACTTTTAACTACACAAAAAATTGTTTCTCACATTTCTCTGATGTCCAAAAATTTGTTGGTTGTGTTTTGATGGTTTGAATCTGTCAAAGATTTACGATTTTTAAATCAGCTTTTCGTGCAAGCAATGATTGACTCGTAAAAATTAACATTACGTCTATGGGAAATAAGATAGGAAATAAGCGTAATACTCCCGACACAAAAAAGTATACATAGCAGTGATGCAACATATGCGAAGTTGTATCCTTTTTGTGTCGCGAGTAGTACATGCTCAATTAAATTCGAGCCTTTCTAGTCTTTAGACATTAGAGAATTTAAAATTAAGTAAAAAAGAATACAAAAACGTACCAACCAGAAACTGTAAAAACAAAAACATCGAAATTATATGAAACTTATATATAGTTTCGGAACAATGTTTGCCCCGGATCGACCATTTAATATCTTCACTTAGAAACGCATCAATTTTGACCGGAATCGCGACAAAATTTGAACTCATTTAAAAATAAAATTCAGCTCAATAATCGATTTTGTTTAAGTAGACAGGTTTCAGGGTATTCGACTGAAAGTGAAAAGCAAAACTGTTTTATTGATTGAAAAATCATTTATTTGTTTTCCGTGTAACTATTTCATTACAAGTGTGTTAAGCTATTGTTGTGTAAGTTAGAACAGAAAGATGCTTGAAAGAAGTGTTTAATAAAAAAAAATCATCTATAAAAAATGTCGAAAGCAATTTTAAAATTTTAAAATTTTAAAATTTTAAAATTTTGCTCTTATAGAAGTTTATTTTTTTAAGGGTTTTTGATAAGCGTCTACTCTATTTTTTTCAACTTTGGACCTTTCAATTTATTTTTGCAACCTTAAATAATTTTTATCTTTTTTTGTCACACCTTCTAAATCAATTTTTTAACTCTCACAGTTTTTCAATTTTATAGCTCGATCATTGGTAAAGTTGTGTCTTAAAGCTCCTCCTGAAAATTTCGAGTGATCGAGCAATTTTTAAATTGAAAATCGTATTTCGGTAAATAAAAACAAATTTTCGAGAGTTTAAGGAAGAAATTCAAAATAAGGGAAAATAATAGAGTCAAGCCATTGCATTGCTTTTATAACACTAATGCTGATTGATTTTGGCGAAGATGAACGAAGCAATTTCTCAGCCCTGTGACACAATAGCATTCAAACGAATTGTTCCAAAATTATCATTCTACGAACTAAAATTTATGATGCAAGTCACGAAGAACGATTAAGAATGTTCGCATGTTATTTTAAAAACATTTTCAAATAGTTTTCTAGCGCACATGTCATTTTTATTGTTTACTAGAAAACTCGTGAATATTAACTCGTGGTTTAACGAACGCGTAGAGAAGCAAAGCATTGAAAATGCAAATTAATTACTGCGAATGCTTCGAAAGAGCCAAATATTTGTGAACAAAACAAATAAACGGGTTCAGATTTTTTTGCTTTGTTTTTGGTTTTTCTTTTTGCAGAATATGCATAAACACGATCAGTCTGTTGTCATTTGGTTCAGAGTATTTTTCGTTTATTCAACTCTCTCTCATAAAAAAGCGAGAGAACCAAAAAGCTTTTGGCAACTTCTCGACGCAATCGCTTTGAATTAACTGCTATGCCGAAGCTTTTTTTCTCACACAAGATTTTTCGTCATTGCAAGTCATATGCTCGCTTTCTTTCAAAATGTTTCGCCTTCGAACACTGTGAATAAAAGAGTTGCATTTTTATATTCAACACTCAGTGTGATCGCAGTCACTTGAGCGTAATTGTCCTTCTTTGTGAAACGTGAGATTATTTTACTCATTTTGCGCGACTTCAAACTTAATCGTTAAGGTAAGTCATATTCACAAAAAAAGTATCAAACAATAGCTGCCTGTGATGCTCGTTCAGTCTTTTCTTAATCTTTTTTATTACTTTAACCGAGCGTGAAGTCTCAAGGAATTATTGTTTGATTGATGGGTCGGAGGATTGTTTTTAGAGTTGATAAAGAAGTTTGCTTTCATTTGCATTTAATTTCTGTGAATGAAGCTTTGAATTTCGTTGCTTTGAGTTTTACATACATTGCTATTACTCGCTGTTCACCATTGAGATAATCAAGTTCAACATGATGGTTTGCATCGATTCTTTTGCAAGTTAAGAACAGTTGATTCGAAATCCATTTGCTGCTTTCTAAATTAAGCGATTCTAAGTAATCTTCACTTTATCGGATAGCTTCGCTGCATGATGCAACAAAGCGTTAGAAATCGAGTGTTCAGAAGAGTCTAATTTTAAGAACTTAACCTTTACCTAACACGATTACACCCGAAAAGCGCAATAATTTCTTTATGGCGGAGTAAATGCATCGATAAAAAAAACACTACAAAGACGAGACGTGAAAGCAGGAAAATAAAGATGCGAAAAGTAAAGTAAAGCGTAATTTAATTTTCTAAAAATACGGCGCGGTGTTTGACAACAAACGAAAAGTATGGCAAGTCTCCAAGCGAAACAGTTTGGTTTTAATCAAGTTCACGAATTTCGTCAATTCTCACGAAAGTCTTGAAATCAGTTCATTCGAAAAAAAAATTACATGTGAAAGTTTGCTTCTGAACGCTTTCATAGAACACTTTACACCGCAATAATTCAGCGAAGATCTTTTGTTTCATTGATTAGAAACCATGCCGTTGATGCCATCACTTCAAACTCTTCAAAGAGAACTCGCCGATTGCATAATACGTTGTGCGCCGCTTGATGACATTAGAATATTACTGGCTTGCGGTGCCAAAGTGAATGAGCCCGTAACACAAGGTAAAGCAACAATTTATGAATCAAAATTCAATTAATCTTATTTTGATTCTTACAATTACAGGGCTCAGACCGCTACATTATGCTGTTTACCAACAATATTATGAGTGCGTCAACTTCTTGTTTGTACGCGGCGCAGATATCGGTAAGCTATAAGTTCTGTTCTTTTTCTAATGTTTTCAATTAAAGACTCAATCAGAGCTGTTGCAGCTATTATTTCAAAGCTAAAAAATTTTTGATTAACGACAAGCAGCTTCACATTGAAAATTATTATTCTGTTCATCTTTATTTATACAATTCGTGATCTCGAATTTTTGCTGTTTTTTGAAGAAAATACGATTTTATGATTAATCACGTATAAATTTTCACACAGATGACCGAGTCGAATGATTGAAAGTTAATTCAATTTTATGTTAATTTAATTTTATTTGCTAAAATCATTATTATAGCTCTTTCTACTAGCCAGATAGATCGTTTCAAACACCATACTTTTATAAAACTCATCCTTTATTTTACTCAAGACTATCAAAAATCATAATATCGCTTTATAATTTTTGCTAAAAATGTTATTTTGATACGAAAATTTATCTTGCCCGTCAAAAAGAGAGCAAAATTTAATGGCAAACGACAAGCGCGGAAAGCATTTGTATTCTATTTTTATTTTGTATTTCGGCTTCTATTGTTTACCGCTAAACAAAAAAGCTTCTGCGAGTAAGGTGAGCACTTTGCTCATATATCTAATAGCCACTGTAGATACAGTTCGCATATTTCACTAAAGACAAAAACTGGAATTTTCATAAGCAGAATATTTTCAAACGCACTGTATTTACAGCCTGTCTATAGATTGAGATCTAATAAAAATTTTGAGCTAGTGGTTGACCATTATTCACTTAAAATTTTTGCCTGTGATAAACTTTCATTTCACAAATAAATTCTGTTTTGTCAAACTTTTCTGCTTAATCTAATCTCGTTGTCAAGCAAATGGTCAAAATTTTTGTAGCCGAAAGCTGAATAAAGTGGCGCTTGTTTTGCACACGCGTTGGTTGTTTTTCACAGTATTCAATTGAATGAATTTATTCCGAAAGGGTCTATTCAATATTTGTTGGAGAGGAGCTTTCGAAATAAATTCATTCAATTGAATAAATTTATTATAAAAGGGTGTATCGCGCATTGTTTACGATTGTTAGATAAACCATTTCTTAATAATCTGTTCAATTTCAACTGAAACTTAAATGCGTTTCTCATTTGTCCGATGAAATTGAAGGTGACTCTTTTTTGACGGTAAGTGTAGAAGCGAGGCTCTTTTAAATGTAAATTAAAAAATTTTCTATCGCAATGAATACAAAATCTATAGACCTCTAAACGTGAACTACTTTAGGTTTTCCATCTCTGTACATTAGTTCAAAAACACGATACGCGCTTTGCTGCCTTTGCGCTTATTATGATATGACATTTCCATTCTCAACAATTCAACAATTTTGTGTTTTTCTGAAACTATTAATAGTTGAAACAAGGTGGCCAATGTCAAGTTAAACTTTTTCATATAAATCAGTTTAGCATTTCGTATTTTAACTTTAATCAACGTATTTGATTTAAAATTCAAATTCATATTTTTAGCAATAGAATTTGAATATTTTTAATTTCCAAAATTCAACAGGTTTTTAAAATTACATTTTCATTGAAATGCTAAATATATGAATAAAACGAGAAAAATGTAGAAACAAAATTCAGCAAAATTTATTTTTTGCTATTTAACTTCTTGATCCTTCATTTTTTTATCTTTTCACGCAAAATTCATCAGTAAGCAACACGCTGAATAAAAAAGTTTATGTAAATAGAAATCGAAGCCAAGCTTTAGACATAAAAAATTTTCGTGATTTTGGTTAATTAAAATGAGTGATTAAAATTGAAGTTTATTTTAAGCGCGCGATTTTCGTCTTTTTCTGACTGCAAAGGTCGTTTAAAATGAGAACTAAGCAGAGGTTTTAGCTACTTATCATATGTTCCTCTTTCATCTCAATGATCTCATTTGTGGCTGTCACTCAAACAGAGTAAACATATTTACAATCGAAAACCAATTGAGAATTTTGTTTTCAGACGCAATGGACGACATTGGATACACTGCGTTGCACTTGTGCGCTGAACGCGGGTACCTCGATTTGATGCGCCTATTGATCGACGAAGGAGCGAGAGTGAAGTTTACCGAATTGAAACCAACTGATCAGGTAATCATTGTTTATTTCGTTTTCAAACTTTAATTTGAAAAAGTGTTTGCCTGCTTTAGGCTTTGGGAAATCCTCCTCGCGCTACCCTCGCAGACGAACCTCTTCGTCTGGCCATCAAAAACGGCCATTTCGAATGCGCCGAGCTATTGTTGAGATCTGGTGCGGATCCAAACGCTCGTTATTTTCTCGGAGCCGAGATAAACTTGATAAGCCCACTGAATATCTCATTCATGGAATTGCTTTTAAAGTATGGAGCTGATCCCGATTCGCGGGACAGAGCTGGGCTAACGCCCTTAATGAAGGCGTGCAGACATCCTCAGGGTTACGCTGCGGCGAAGATGCTTATAGGCTATGGCGCTGATCCAAACGCAATGACATCAGAGCGTCATGACTATAGAACTGTTCTTCACTATGCCGTCCTTTCAAGCAACGTCGACACTGTGCGTTTGGTGCTTAATCATGGCGCGAGTGTTGAATATCCTCCCGAGCTGCAAAAGCCGACTCCTCTTGACTTTGCAATTTTGAGAGGCAATTTGGAAATGATTCGACTGTTGCTGGACAACGGTGCCAACGTAAACAATGGTTCGCCAATCATTGGTTTGCCACTTCACATCGCATTGTCTGAAAAGGTTACGAATTTAAGCTCTAACCTAATCTAACGATAAAGTATCCGCAGATCGACAACAAAAATGACATCGTGCACATTTTGTTAGAAAGAGGAGCAGATCCAAACGCCATAACACTTGACTCGAGAGGACCCTTGCTGAAGCCACCGTTGGGCGAGTATTTCAATTCAAACGAAAATGTAGACCCAAATCTTGTTCGATTGCTTCTCAAGTACGGTGCTCGGATTATAATAAAAGTAAGTTTGCTCGAATTCTGGTGTTTCACAACAAAGCGATTTCAAAATCTGTAGACCCAATTTCACCATCCTCTCGGCATTCTTAAATCACTTCACAAGCTTCATTGCGACACCCACAGTGAAGTTTTGCATCTGATAGTGGAGGCAGCAGAATCTTATAACGGAGCTGCCATAAAGCGTTGTAATCTTCTTAACGACAGACAAAAAGAATTTTTATTGAAACACGCATTTCAGCCAATCGCTCTCAAACATATGTCGCGTCTTACCATCCGACAAATACTCGGCTCCACAGGACCTTACGTGATCGAGAAGATTGACGATTTACCCGTACCTAACCTCATCAAAATGTATTTGCTTTACGAGGTGTAGCGATCGATTAAACGATGAACATTAGTCCAAAATATGCCAAAAATTCAGAAAATTGTGATTTCCTCGTTAGTGTGATCAATGTTTATATAAGCAACTTTGTGTATGTACTGTACATCGAACTTATCGAAATTTGTACACTTTAATTTTTGTACGTCTAATAAAATTTTCTCTGAAAGATGATTTGTGTAAAATATAAATGAATCGATTGTATTTAGAGTTGCTTGCGACTCGAGACGGTGAGCTTTGGTTCAGAGTTGCACACAATGCTATTAGTGCCATTCAAACGCGATATGACACAAAAGTAAATAAGCGTTCGAAATGATCGTTGTCACAAGCATCACTGGAAATCCAATTCTGCGTGAATATTGTGAATTCGTTAAATGGCAATTTCAATGCTTGCGAATTAAGTAATTGCTTACTTGAAAAAATCCATGAAAGTGAATCGGTAACCATGCTGCTCGGCTACGCCGGCACAGACTACGTTCGCTGACGCGCCAATCAACGTTCCATTTCCTGGTAAAAAGTTTTAGATGATTGTGATCATATCGATGGTGGTTTAACTAGTTGATATTGAACTCACCTCCTAAGCATGCACCAAAAGCGAGAGCGTAAATCAAAGGCGTCATTGGTAAATTAAAGTCTTTGCTTTCGGCTAAATCTTGGATTATTTTTACCATCACAGTCGCAAAAGGTATGTTGTCGATGAAACTCGAAGCGAGTGCGGACACCCACAGCATCAAACAAACAGATACAATTAATCTATGTTGTTCATCCACCGAATTGATAACGTTTTGCGTGATTTCTCCAATAAACATCAGAAATTTCAACTCAGATAAAGCTTCCATAACAACAAAAAGCGCCGCGAAAAATATTAGAGTTGACCATTCAACTCTTGCAATGATAGATTCGATTTCTTCGAAATCAGCCAATATAAGCAAAACAATAGCACCCAAAATTGCAATCCATCCCAAACTGATATCAAATCGCGGTATACTTTGCAAGAAAAAAAGTGAAATGACGATGGCCATCACACTTGCTGATTTGATCAGCAAAGGCTTGTTTTTAATGCGATACTTTGTTTTCAATTCTGCCAATGTGGCTCTGTATTCCTCGTGTGATGGCTTTGTATTGTATAATTGTTTGCTCAAAAGTGTTTCCAACGATAAAACTTTCTTCCTGAGCACGACACGAACAGAATTCTCATCGCGCGAATAGCCGGCAATAGATGAACAGGCTTTCTTCCAAACGTCTATCTCGCGCTTTACTTCTGCATGAGATAGAAGAATGTTAGCCAATGGTTTAAATGAGTTTGCAGAATTTGATTGCCAGTGTAAAATAAATCTATCGTTAAATAAAAAGTGAAACTTTTGGAAGAATAAGGCAATATCAAGTTATCATCGTTTATTGGGCATTTAAAAGTTTCACCTCCTCGGCAGAAATATTTTGTTATTCAAAAACATTTTTTAGAGGGTACTCATTATAAATGACGTATTTCATTTTGTTTGCCGTCGCTTATCAATTTTTATTTTTGTTTACGATCATATTTAAGTGCAAGATTTCTCAGATGTTGTGAACAGATCACTCTAAAGAGCGACATTTCGACGTTTTAAAATTCAACAAGTACGACGATATGTCAATCGACCATAGATAAGAAATTTGGCATTAGGCTATCTCGTATTTGTTCCTTATTGTTCAACAATCAAAGTGTTTTTATTCAAATGAACTACTTTTTGTTGTAGCTATCAAGATACTCTCAAATTGTTTGCTTTAGATTTCGTACAATACACAATCGAACATTGCTTCATAAGCGCTTATCACGCTTTCAATTACATTGTTAGAAAAGTGCTTTTGGAATAAATAAATTCAATTAGTGATTAATTTCTAAAGACAGCTAGAGTACAAGGAGAATTCGATTGCTTATTATTTTAATAATCGATTTTCGTTTGTTATGTAGTGTTTCAAGTGTGTTTTCCTTGCTGAAACGAATAACAAGATTATAAACGCAAACTTACCCATTATTTCTGGAGGTTCTTGAAAAGATAACTTGTTCAAATCACGATACATAAACCTGAGCAAAAATACAGTTGCTATCAAGCAAACAATGATTCCGGGCATCATGTGGCAAGTGAAGCTTGCGAAACCGACCCCCTGAAAAGTGGTTTAAAACGTATTTAATAAATTTTTCTAAAAATATTTGTCTAGATGCTCAAAAATAATCGAGATAAAATGGTGAAAAGAGACAAATTTTAAAATTTGATCGCTGATTAGCTTCCGCTGTTTTCAAACTCAAACAACTTTCAAACAACTACTTGTCTTATCGATGCTCTACTAATTTGACGGAAAATATTTGTCAAACTTTACTAGCATTTGCTTTCATAAGATTCAATAAAGTGACCAAAGCTTGTGAATAAACTCTTTCAATTTTAAAAAGCATGCAAAACTGAAATAATTGTAGCCAACTCAACCGTTAGTTAATATCTGAAAAATCCTAGCATTTAATCAAAAAGGTACGCTCGTGTCCAATATAATCTTTCAACCTGTTGCTTTGTAATGAAGAGTGTTTTAAATGAAGTGAAAAGATTTTTTTTGACATGAGTGTACATAAATATTTAAATGGTGTATATTATATTTATATTTAATTTTATGCCACTTTTTATTTACAAACTCAAATTAATATGATCCTATGCTGCTCAAAATGAGTATTTCTAAATATTTTGTTAGATCTACACTTACGGCCAAAAACGAGCCATTTTCAATTTCAGCGCAAAAGAGAGAAACACTTTTGAACATGGGTTGTATTGTTTAGAACTTAACACAGCTTGAATGCCTTTGCGAGTCTTTGCTTAGCAATCTTTCATTAAAAAATTTTTGACCGTTTGCTTGGCAACAACATTAGATTGGAGCAGAAAAGTTTGACAAAACGGAATTTATTTGTGAAATGAACGTTTTTCAAAGGCAAAAATTTTAAATGAATAATGTTCAACCACTAGCTCAAATTTTTTTTATTATATTTCAATCTAAAGACATGCTGTAAGTACAATGCATTTGAAAATATTCTGCTTATGAAAATTCCAGTTTTTGTCTCTAGTGAAATATGCAAACTGTATCTACAGTGGCTATTAGATATATTAGCAAAGTGGTCATCTAACTCGCAGAAGCATTTTTTTTTGTTTAATGGTAAACAATAGGAGCCGAAATACAAATGCTTTTCTCAAGCATCGGCCGACTTCAAGGGTGGCTCGTTTTTTGACGGCAGTGTGAAATAAGCAAAAGTTGCTCCACTTAATATCTTATTGTCCATCTTTTTAAAGAATGTCTTTTGAAAGTTTTCCCATTAAGAATTTCTTGAATTCATTATAGCGCTGATAAGTGATTAATCTCTTATAGCTATTTTCGAGTTCATTGAAAGACGGAAAGTCTATCATTAATCCTAAATTGATCAATGATCAATGAAGTTAACATTTTTAGAGATTTCGAGATAATTATGCGCTTTCATAAACTTCAATCATATTTAATCGATAACGTTTCTTCAAAATTGGATAATTTTAAAAGTAAAGTCACACGACAAATATCTTCGAGTGAAATTAATAAAGAAGCTACTCTTAACTTTGGTTGCATCTTAGCAGAAAATAAAAAGCGCATTTCAATTTGAATATCTTAATTATCCGGTTTTAAACACAATGTTTAATAGAGAAATGATGCTCTAACTTTTGCAAGATATTTTCAATAAAAGCTTACCATTGCGTTTATTTTTGCATTACTTATGATGATGACATTTGGCGGATCTCCAATTGGCGTTGCTGCACCGCCGATGTTAGAAAATATCACTTGGGCAATTAGAACGTGTTTTGGCTCGATATTCTTGATTTCACACAAACGAATTGTGACTGGTGTCATCAACAACACTGTGGTCACATTGTCGAGAAAAGCAGAAAGTATAGCAGTGAAAAAACACAAGATTATGATCAATGGCCAGGTTTCACCATTGGCTAAGCGGAATGCCTGAGAGAAAATTTGTTAATTTTATAGAAAATTTTTTTCTCATTCATTACCAAAACAGCGACGTAATCAAAAAAGCCGGTTTCGCAAAGAATGGCAACTATTATCATCATTCCGAACAAAAGGGACAAAGTTTCTATGTCTAACCATGATACAACCTTTTCCAATGCAGGTCTCTATCAGAAGAAGTAAATAAGTTAAACGGCCACTTTTTCTACGATGAAATGAGGACTCACGTCTCCAATGATTGTGAGGCATGCGATGGCGACGGTAGCTCCGATCATTGCAGCCAAAGTTCTGTGAACAATTTCAAACACGATCAAAGAATAAAGAAGAACGAGAATAAACACAGAGAAAATGATTCCTTTAAGGCTAAGTTTCGAATATGCAGCAACGGATACTTGAATCGAAATTGGTTTCATTTCGCTTGTGCTCACTTCCAATTGATAAATCGCATCCGAATCTCTTTCAAAAGAGCCAAAAAGTGCATCACTTTCATCCATATTAAATGAATGCGTTATTTCAGTGATGCCGATTTGTTGAGCAGTTTCATAGGGTGCAACAGGTGCAATCCACGGCGTCCTCACTGCCCTTCGTGAACCATTTAGTTGTTTCACGATTGTAAAATACGCATCGAATTTGGTCAGATTTCTATATTCCTGCGGAAGAAATGGCCCTTTTGCTTTTATTGTCCAGACGGGATAAAGTTCTTCTAAGTAATCGGATATGTTTATGTAAACCGGAAAGCCGAATCTGATTGAAACGTTGCTCCACACTTCATGTTTTTCTCGAAACATGATGAACGACGCCTGTAAAAAAGTAAATTTTCACAGCAAACTAAAATGCATTGACTTACAAGAGTAAATGCAATGAATCCGCACAATATGAAGATCTTGATTTGTCTAAAAAATGAACATCCTTCTGTTTGGCTTGCATTACTCTGGCATTCATCAGCATTATCAGTATGACTATCCTCGAAATCACTTTTCAAAGTGCCATCACTTGCATTTTCTTCATTTCTAAATCAGAAAATAATCAGAAAAATAAACACTTCAATAAACACTCTCGACTTACATGATTCCATATGAGCTCATTTCATAGCTATTGACCAAAGGTGTTTTTTCAGTCGCTGCTCCAAAACTGAAGCTAAAACATTTTTTCTTCTGAGACAAAGAATAAGAGCTATTGAATGTATCAATTTTCTGGTGACAGCACGAGCAATTGTGACTATCCATGCTGTCTAAAAACGAATCTTTCGAAGAGTTATTATACCAGCTTCTGTTCTCATCAATGTTCTTGCATCTAATAAAAGTGAGGAGCGGTTAAAAGAATGAAAATGATAATTAAGTCAATGGTTTATTGCATTGAATTTTTTTCGAGTGAGCCATTGTTAATTGTCATCGATTGCAATAGTCAATCATCGGCTATTTTAGATAAAGATTACTTTAGCAAACAATGAGAAAAGATAAAAATTTTGTGCAATCGTATTTCTGGCGCACTCAAAGATAGACTGGAAAAAGCAACTAATAAAGCTCAATCGAAATTAAACGTAACGTAAATTAGCTGTGTGAGCGAATAAAAATATTAAATATTCAATTTGAAATCACCTGCTAGTTATTTCGTCGTGCTCTTCCATGAAAATAATTTGCTCTTTTTGCAAGTCTTTCACAGAGTAAGATTTGTGAATGTTTCCATCCGAAATGTTGTCCTTTGTTTGGTGAATCATGGCTACACGATTTCAAAAAAGAAAATATTTTATTTTCAAGTTAGACGTAAAAGATTCGTAGAATTTTATTATTTTCATTTTCAATATCAAAAGCGAACGAATCAGAAGAATCGATAGCTTTTAAGTATAAAGAGCAGAAATGTTTCTCTTTGATTTGCAAATTAATTTTCGAATGTGCAACAAACTTTTATCGCAGCCTCACAATCTCAGGTTGGCTTTTATTTTTTTATTTCCTTATCGTCTATTGTCTCATCTCTCCCTCTGTATTTACAATTTGATAATAAATTGATCTAATCTATCTCC
>NCKU01001844.1:0-22453 GCA_003675995.1 Dinothrombium tinctorium
AAAACAAATAATATTGAAAACAAGACAATACAAAAGTCAAAAGTTAAAGTACAATAGAGAATAATGAAACACTTAAAAAGCAAAAAAATTTGGAGATAAAAAATAATTTTAATGAAAAACCATTTTTTACGAATAAGAGAGAAAGAGTTTCAGTGAAAAATAGAAAAAGTTTTTATCCAACAAAAAATGCTGTGAAGTTGGCAAAATGTATTAAGAAGTTTGATAATAGTTAAAATAAAATATTCCACAATCAATCCTATGAAACTCAAATGTAAAAATCTGAATACAAATTTCATTTGTCTCAATTTATCAATTTCACACTTTAATGAAAGTTTTAAATCGAAAGATTGTCTAAAACTGTAATTTTCCAAATGAATTTAAGAAATAAAACAGCATGTGATTGAAATTTTAAAAAGTTTTAATATAAATAAAATTAATGGCAAATAAAATTAAATCGAATAAAGCAAAATTAAATTAAAAATTAGCTTGTTATCAAAATCATTAACTTTTGCTTAGTCTGGTTTTGTACATTCTCTAATGTTGAATTCTTGAAATTTCGTGTAATACTCTTTTGGTAAGCAAATGAGATAAAATTGAATCTTTTCACTTGCTTTATTGCAAAATGATAGACAGAAAGATTTTTTTTGGACACGAGCGTACAAAAAGATATTCTAATTTAAAAATATTAAAAGGGAAATTTTAAAATGAAAACTCTGACTCTTCCTTTATAAATAGAATTAATTAGAGAAAATTTTACTTTGTGCTAATTTTTTTATTCAAAGTTTAATTTCTCTTTCACTCGCGTCTGAAAATTTTTTCGAAGATAAAATCGACTTCTATTTCTCACTACAACATTAAAATCAAGAAATATTCTCTTCTTGATAGGCTTATATGCTGAAAACCATGGAATGGTTCAAAATTTTATGTTTGACTCAAAATATAACGATACGTTTTTGATGTATCCGTACCCAAACTCATCTCATAACCACTGGTGGAATGATGCGGAACCACTTTGGGTTACAGCTGAAAAGCAAGGCGTCAAAACTGCCGTTTTCTGGTGATTATGCATTTAAAAATAATTTCATTTTTATATAAGTTTTTGACACAACAATGAAATTACGATAATCAAAAGTAGTAAATCAAGCAATTATGATTTGAAACAATAAAATATTATTTATGTTTCGCATAATTAGCTCGCGCATTTACCGTTTAAAGAAAATGATTTTTTAATTATATAAATCAATTATCAGGTGGGATGGCTGCCAAGTAACAATTCGTAATATGACACCAACGCATTGTTCTCATTATCAACCTTACTGGACGTGGCCGAAGCCGAAAGAAGATACTATTGAAGCTATGCACACGATCTTAGAAAGTTTTGAATATGACGAGTGGCAATTAGCTCTCGTCTACTATGAAGCAGTCGATGCAGTTGGTATGTGTTACCTCACAATCGATTTGTTTTCATATCTGATTTTTAACGCAGGACACGCATGGGGTCCAGATACTGAAGAAAGGCTTCACGCCGTTCGGGATCTTGATGAGATTTTAAATGATCTTCAAAGTGAAATCGAGGCACGAAAGATGCAAGACGAAGTGAGTTTAATAATCTTTTTCCGCATAAGGTGGATGATAAAATCAGTGTTTTGTTAAATATGAAAAGCCATAAAATTAACGATCATTTAAAAGTTAAAAATATTAAATATGAACAATATTCTCAACTTATATGCAGGTTACTGTTATACTGGTATCTGATCATGGAATGCTCAGTGTTGATCCTGATGGAAACAAAACTGTGTTAATTGACATCGAAAATCTAGTCGAAGAGGACGATATTAGTTTGATGTTGGACCGAGGGTCTGTTTCGTTTTTGTATCCAAAACATGGTAAAGAAGAAAAAGTAAGAAAGAATAAATAAAAAATATTCTTTCAAAATTCAAATTCATTTATAATTTCAAAAAGGTTTTTAATGCATTGAAAAAAGCAAGTCCAAAAGGACTCAATTTCTATCGAAAAGCTGAACTTCCTCTTCATTATCACATACGAAACCATCGAAGAGTGGCACCTATCGTATTGGTGGCCGAAAAAGGTTATTTCGTTCGAGGAGTGAGTACAAATTTTGTATTTACAAGCAAAAGTAAAAACACCTAATTAAATAAATTGATTTTACACTCTTTTGGTTCTTAAAATAAATCTTTACACGCTTAGTTTTCAGATAGCCTAACGACAAAGCCTGTTTGGGACGTGATGTACCCTGGTCATCATGGTTATGATCCTTATAAAGTTCAACAAATGCGAACAATTATGTTTGGAATGGGAAGAAGTAGGGACAAGAAGTATTTTTAATCTTATGTTCGAGTTTTTTTTAATTCAGAGTTGAAGCGAAATTATCTGTCTGAACCTTTGATGATGACCGATCATTACAATCTTATTTGCCACCTTCTTGGCATTGAAGCACAACCTAATAATGGATCATGGCTTAGAGTTCAAAATATGATTACTGAGCCATCTTCAAAAATAAGAAGACATGTTTTCGAGAACAAAGCGTTTGTTGCAGTAAATGAGAAGCATTACTTCGCCATAAAACTTATTCCCTTTTTTATATTGAATTTCTATTTTGAAAATTCGTTTAAAATGTCATAAAAACGAGGGATCTTCAAGTAAATAAAAACACGTAATGACTTTACCAAAATAAAACGCTCAAACTTTTGAATGAATATGTTGGTTTGTCGGGTGTTGATATGTTGTAATTGGACGTGTACATTCCTATGCTTCTGAAAACGCAGAATTCTTTTTAATTCACTTTTTTTTTACAATTGATTCAATTTAAGTTTGATTAGTTATTTCACTTGAAAACAAAGTTTGTCACGAAAGCAGTGCCCTCTGCGGACTCGTCAAGTGAGTCGAGACGAGAGGAAAACGACGTGTGGAAAATGATAAAAGCGATCATTGTTTTCAACAACAACGGCAAACCGCGAATCACTAAATTCTATCAGCATTATGTAAGCTTTCACTGTGTTCAATTCGCTTACGATTTGTTTTTAGAGCGAAGATTTGCAGCAACAAATCATTCGCGAAACCTTTCTCTTGGTTTCGAAACGCGATGACAACGTTTGCAACTTTCTCGAAGGCGGAAGGTTCGCTCCGTTTCACACTCTCTCCTCTTTCGCATTTTCATCGCGACTCTTTTCGTTCGCAGTTTAATCGGCGGTTCTGACTTCAAGCTAATCTACCGTCACTACGCAACGCTTTACTTTGTATTTTGCGTGGACTCGTCTGAAAGCGAATTGGGCATTTTGGACTTGATTCAGGTTTCATTGTCCACTTTTTTCACTCACTTACTGTTCATGTTTCGATCCATAATTAGGTTTTCGTCGAAACTCTCGACAAATGCTTTGAAAATGTTTGCGAATTGGACTTAATTTTTCACGTCGATAAGGTGTGTGCATTATCTTTCTCAATATCACCTTTCTGCAAACTTCAGTATACTGGCAAAGGTATAAGCGGGGTACCCACCCATATGATATATACAGTAAGAGGCAAAACAATTCCCCACTCTAGCATGTATATGCGCATTTGGGGTGGGGAATTGTTTTTCCTCTTACTGTATATTCTGAAACCTACTCAACGAGTAGAGTCTATCGGCGATACAGCGAAAAAAGCGAAGCAAATCAGTTTTTTAAACAACATTAAAAGCGATAAGTGTTAAAAATGCAAATAATTTCTGAACTTACCATTGATGAAATAGAAAAAACAATGAGATTGAATGAAAAGGCTTGATGATTGCTTAGAATTGTCGTTTAACAAACGATAACTCGTGAACTATTCTTACAAAACAAAACAAGTCACACTTAAATCACTTATTTGCACACTTTAATCCCACATTTGTAAAGTGAGTTTTGAAAAAATATTTGTATTTCTTATAAACAAAATGAACATTTTACTTTGCGTCGAAATTCAACTGTTTGCAATCGCTTTTAAATGTGATAAGAAAGCACGAAAAACTGATTTGCTGATCAACGTTCGAACGGCGAGAAAAAATGCATAGCGGCAATACATTTTCTGAAACAACAATGAATCTGTTGAATTACGGTTGCTAACTACATTTCCAAAGAATTAAAGTTAGAATAATGTTGAATGTTGAAATGACCCCGCTTATACCTTGTTCGGTATACTGAAGTTTTACCTTGAAAATCGTTTATCGCCTTTTAATCCACTGACTTACTGCTTGTCTGCTAATGCTATCAGTCGAACAACTTTTGTGCTCTGCTCGAAAAAGCCAAATTTTAAAGATTAGCCAAATGAAAATTGTTTGAACAGGTACATCACATATTAAATGAAGTGGTAATGGGGGGAATGGTGCTCGAGACAAACATGACTGATATTTTGGTGCGAATCGACGAACAAAGTAAAATTGAAAAAGATGAGGTAAATTCACTCGCTTAACTATGAAAAAACATGTGAATCAATCGAATACTTTAGGCTGGTTTGGCAGCTGCACCGTCAAAAGCAATGTCGGCTATGAAGAATCTTCCTCAACACATTCCTCAACAGTGGAAAGATGTGAAATTGGCCGATATAACCAAGATTTCAAAACTGAAGCTATAATTTAAGTGCAGCTGTGATTACTTAATTTGATACAGAGGCTATTTTACGCGGATTGCCGTTAAAGTTGATTTAAGTGCTAAAAGTGATACTTTTGGAATAAACTTATTTTTATACTTTTGAAAATGAACGATATTATCGAACTATTTGAATGTATTCCATGGCTTTCGGTCAAAAGCGAAAAAGCCGAAAGTGTTTTGATGAAATATTTTTTCACTGAATCGAAGCTGCATTTATTGCTTTGCGATTTGTGTTTTATTTACAAAGAAATAATCTGTTTCGAAGAAGTGAAAAATCGATTTTGTTCTCTAAATGATGGTTTGGAGATTTCAGACCAGGTTTTAATGAAAGAAATTGAGAGCGTTTTTGAAAAACTCTCGCAACATCAACTCGTGTGCGATATCAAGCATCAAGACTCGTCTATGATCTTAAGTGTTTCTGCTCAAATTTTGAGTGAAGTAACAATAGTTTGGCAGTCAGTGCTTGAACCAACTTCGCCTCAAATGTTTCAAAAGCTTTTTACAATTCCAATACTTGCACTTACCCACAATTTAAGCTTAGCAGTTAGTCATCTCTCCGAGCAGTTGGTGAAAAAGGACAAACAAATTGGTGATTACAAAGCTCAAGGAGCAGTGTTGCGTCACAAGCATTTCGAAACAAAGGTGTTTAATGAAAATGAATTTGTTGATAAAATGGTATCGAATGAAATTATATCAAAGTCGAGTATGGAGACAAGTAGTTTAACAACTGTTTTTTCGGAATCCTTAATTCAAAAATGCTTTAATGCCATATGTAAGAAATTCAAATCTATGAGAGTTAAAAGCACTGATTCAAAATTGTCACCGGCAACCTCTTCGTGTGTTGATGAGGTAAGACAAGCTACAGTTTCGTTTTTTTTTTAATTTTTTACTTTAGAAAGAAGAAGAAACAAAGAAACGAAAGGAATTGGATGAGAGGCTGAGGAATGAAAAGCCACTAATGAATTTTCGTCGTCGAAAACTTAATTTATAATTCAATTTTAAAATTTATTAGATTCGAATAAAACCAAAAAAGTCGTAATTATTATAAATTAATCAATTAATATTTATATTGCACAACTTTTATTTTAAAACTAAAAATAAATTAGCTCACCAAAACTTTAAAAATTGTTTTCATCTTTCGAATGTTTATTGAAAGTGTGGCGCGAATGGATACAATCCGTAGAGTTGCGAAAAGTTACCGTTTGGGTACTGAGGCGCGATTCGGATAATGAAGGTTTATTGAAAATCAAAGTTGAGTACAATAAAACTAAAATAAATAAAGTTTAAAATGAGTCGACAACTAAGCACAACTTAAGTGCGACTTTCGACTAACAACCACCGACTTGACGACTGACTTAGCGCAAATCCCGGCTATAAACACTAAATTATTATCAAGAAAACAGATAAGATTATCCTTCATATATGAGTTGTCGGGAAATCCGACAAAAGCTAGATATTTCACAAATTTAAAATCCTAAAGGTATGAATAAAAAGAGTGCGGCAAATATTGCAATAAGTTTGAAAGAGTATCATGTAATTGACGTTTTGCAAATCGTTTTATTTTAAAATTTCAATGAAAGCTTGCTAATTTGGTAAGCGATATATTTCAATGTTACAAGAGTAAAAACATCGATTTACGTATAAATATTTCAAAAGTGAAAAATCTAAAAAGTTTCTTTTTTAGTCTGATTACGAAAGTTACTACGTGATTTCGGCGTTTCCTTTCTCTAAATACTTCTATACAACATCTCTCTAAAAGCCACAGTTTCGTTTCATCATTGAAACATGATGAAAACAACTGATGCAATTGCTTCATGGTGTTTCCTTTCTGCACTCATAGCCAAAAAGAAGACAAGGTTTTGTGAGTAAAATCGAATGCAAATTTCATTGCAAGTACCACTATTCAAAAAAAATTTGACAATGTTTATTAGTTTGGATTAAATTTCTTTTTCTAAAAAAGAAAATCGTTTTGAAAGTGTCTCAAAATAACATCAACATATTGAAACAATCTTCATCGTGCAAAAGCAGAGCTTTACTTTTCTAGTCATTAATTTAGCTTACTAAGAAAAAATAAAATAAAATAAAATTGACATTGTAAACATAAAGTAGAAAACGTCCTAACTAAAATTCACGTGAGCGATACAATAAAATATGTGCATGAAAAGAAACTCACTTATTTTTGGATTGAAGTAACAGAATTTGACTCATTTGAGTTGAGAGATTCTGTATCAAAAATTCCAGTGAATATATTTATCGCCAGACATCTTTGTTTAGTTTTCAGCCATGAATTCATGTCCTCGTTCAACTACACTGCACTGTAAAATATTTTTTATGTGTGTGTGTTTCTCATTTCAATCGTATCAAGTTTATTTCACTTCTCAAGTGTTAGATATGAATTGCAACGTTTAATAAATAAAGATATAAAAAGTCTATCACTTACTGAATTTGTGATAAAGACAAAAAAGAATAAAAAATAAAAATTTAAAACTAATGGCTTCGATTGTTAGAGTATTGGCAATTGTGATAATATTTTCAATTTGAAAGACGACTAAGCACAACACAAAAAGACATTAAAGACCAAGTTTACAAGCCAAATCAAGTGCTTTTAACTATGAGTACTTTCTTCGCTCTTGGAAATTTTCCAGGGTTGTTACGAGTATGTTAGGATGTCTGAATTTTTAAAATAAATTCAAAATAAAAACGAAAATTCATTACCGAAGATGATCTTTGGATGAGGCAATTGAGTAAGACTATATTTGGTATTAAACTAAAAAACTTGAACCAATAGTAATGTTAGTAAAAACGTTCAAAATAAACAGTTTAATCGGATTAAATTAACAAAGTGGTTAATCGTTTTGAATGAGTTTTGACATAAAACCATTCCGATTTGCAGACAATAACCACTTAATTGCAAATAATCTGATTCTTTACAAATTTTATACACGACCAAAACAAGGTCTTTAACGATCTTATAAACTCATCTTCACGTGTTTCTTTAAGAGACATAAAACAAAGCTTCCAAATTCGAAGACAGACTGTGTGTTGAACGCATGACTGATCTCTCTTCATTTGCTTTGTCGTAGATGTCATTTGATACCAAAGGAAGACATGAAAACGGTGGTGATATTTTTTTACATGATTCCCCGTATGATGATGGTGTCAAAGGCATGTAATTATTGATATCGGAGGAATCTTCCTCGTTGTGACTCGAAAGTCGAGGTTTGTATGAAAAATCGGTGCTGAAGGCTTGATGTCGGAGAACTAGACGCCTGATTGCATTCGCACTTTCCGCGAATGCCGCTAAATCCTTCGCACTGTTGTTGCGTCGCATAACACGAGGTGTTTCGAGCAATGTGACTGGACCTCCATGAGAAACCCACGGATGGTTCAATATCATTTCGGCGGTGTACCGTTGACTGGCGTCCTTTACGAGCAAATGTCTAATCAAGTCTTTTGCATCTTCCGAAATGTAAGCCCACTCGCGTTCCGGGAAATCGTAGCTTCCATTTTGAATGCAAGTGAACAACTGATCTTGACATGATTGACAAAATTCGCCTCGTTCCCAGCCGCAGTCACTTCCACAACAGCCATAGAATGGAGGGTAACCACAGAGCAATATGTACATTATGACACCGAGACTCCACAAATCACAGCGTTTATCATATGTGGTTGCTTCGCCAATAAACGCTTCTACCACTTCGGGGGCCATAAACTCCGCTGATCCCACCTAAAACAATCAAGTAAAACACTTAGCATAGGAAAAATCAAAACATGTCTAAAAACTTACCGGAGTCAATAATTCGGGGGTGCTAACGGGCGAAGATTCGTTGAGCACCAAACGAGAGCCGAGATCGAAATCACAAATCTTAACGGGACACACTTGGTCTTCGCTGAAGCATAGAATGTTTTCGGGTTTGAGATCTCTGTGCGCAATACCTTTTTGATGAAGGAACTTAAGAGCATTTGCAATATCACGTATAATAAGGCTCGCTTCATTTTCGGTGAAATGGACACGTTTCTGAATTTGCGCCAATAAAGGACCGCCGTTTACTTTCTCGAAAACTAAATAAAACCTGAACAAATAAAGTGGATGTAAATGTCGGCTCGAATGTAAAAATATTTTGGTTTTGTTGCAATGAAACGAGAAAAACAAAAGGAGGAATAGAAAATGCAAAATTCTAATCTATTTTCGGTTTGAAATGTTGTTTTTGAAAGCCTTGAAAAGCATTAATTGAGTTTAAATATGTTTTACCCAAATGTTTACACATGTTTGGTAAATATGGTTGCGGTGATAAATGCTTAGAACTTAAGAGTTGCCAAGAGTAAAGCGTTTTTAAGCAATTATTGGATAATGTTGAAAAAGTGAAAGATGCAAATCATTGTTCGATGAAATGAAAATAAATTGCGAAACTTTGAGCGTTTCAATGCATTAATGTTCCGACGACACAATAACGAAAGCAATAAAAATAATCGCCTCTCAATCGCGCGTTGAATTTATGAAACGCAAGTGATTGTCGCTTTTCAAATTCCGCTTTTCGCAAAAATAAAACTGAAATGCTTTAAAATGCATGGCTTTTGTAAATCTTATTCGAAAGCAATTCGAGTTTCACATAACATGCAATACAAAACCAAAAAGTACGGCGCTGAAAACAATGATACGAAAAGCGTTTTTCGTTCGTCGCAAAGTGAAATAAAGAGCGCAAAGCATAAAGCAAACAGAGAATGAACTCACTTATCGTCTTCTTCGAAGTATTCGATCAGTTGCAAAATGTTCTTATGTCCCTGACAGTGATAGAAAATTTCCACCTCTTTGAAGACCCGCGATCGACTGTGTCCCGGTTGCTTTTCGATCACTTTCGTTGCGTATACCTTGCCGGTGTTTTTGTTAACACAAGTTCGCACTTTCGCATACGACCCTTCACCCAGTATTTCGCCCGTAAATCGATAGACATCGTTGAAACTGGTCGGATTGAGATTCAGCCGCTTCTTCTTCTTGCGTCGACGACGATTGCCGGCATTAGAACCGCTTTCCGGAATCGGAATGCCAACCTCTTTAAGGCCATCCGTCTGCTGGTCTTTAGCCGCGTTCGAAGTCTGGTCGTCTGTTTACGACAATCACAGTGAGCGAAAGAGACAAAACAAAGCGCAATCGATGATCGCATACCTTCGAACGCTTCATCGTCGAAAATACGCATTGCTTTCGGTCGAAATGCTCGCAAACGAAAGCGACATCAAAGGGAGGCTCGATTTAATGGCGAATAGCTGAGCGTAGCTGTTCACGAACTCACTTCTTAACCAAACACCGCTCGCTCACCGTCCGTTTGCTCTCTGCGCTCACTGAAAGTGAGACTCGCCTTTAAAGCGGAGCGCGTTCGCATAGAAAACACGAGAACGCAGGGAACGAAGGAGCAATCGTTTCTCATTCGCCGCCTGCGATCGCTGCGAGCGTCGCGCGCCACGTGAGGGGGGCGCGCGGGCTCGCTTTCAAGGTTATGGCGCGAGTTTCGCGATTTCATTGCCAAGGCCGCGCCGAAGCCATCCGTCGCGCGCACGCCTCGTTCGGCTCCGAGCGCCCATTCGGTCGCCGTTCGCGACGATACCGTGCGGCAGCGATGCGTAAAATGGCCTCCGCTCGTGAGTGCGTTCGTTTTTGGCTTGTGATGCGAACGGAGCGCCGATTGCGAACTATTTTCGCTCGTTTCGCAATCGGACGCTTTGTTTCGAACAATCGTCGAAAAAGCGAACGACAAACATTTTGAATACGTGACAATCCGCACACTGGGCGCGATCAATGCTTGACGTCAATGCGACGTGATGCGCGCTCATTGGTCGCTTCGTGCCCAACTTTCGATTTAATCTTTTGCTTTCGCAAAGCGCAAAAATGTAAACAAACTGCACTCGTTTCTTGTTTCTAGCAATTTCTTCGAAAACGCTTCTCTCACCTCGCCTCTCAGCGTTTCTGCATTCGACTCAATCGCTGCTTTCGTTGAAGCCATTTTCTGAATCGAAACCATTGTTTGCATTTTGCGTCTTAACAAATTTAAATGTAATCTAATCGACGCATTTTGACTGTTACATTTGCTTTCATTCTTCGACCAGCTTTCACCGATCGAATTGCATACATTCGATCAAGTTGTTTTCAACGCTAATATCGAAAGCGATAAAACAGCTTAAAGCCTTTTTTTGATAAACGTTTGCTCGCAATCGCACGCAACTCACGGTTGAGTTCATTTACACTCGCATCGCGTACACATCGCGCTAAAAGTAAAAACAAACGCTGGAACTCAGAAATCATTTCAATTCTAAACTTAAATCATCCCACTCGTAAAAACTCTAATTTCATGCGAGGTGCCTCTCAATGTACACTTTTATAATTTTAATCATTCTTAGCGTAAACAAAATAAAAATGAAGTTTAAATTTGTGTATTTACTTGAAATCAGGCTTAATTGACACATTTCTCAAACTATCTAATAGCATTCAAGCCATTAGGTGCATTAACAACACACTCATTGAGAAGTGCTGTGTAATTACAATTTCTGCTAAATTTTTCTGCTTATTCAACAGTGTATCTATTGTTCGCCTCAATTGCATTGGCTTTAAGCTGCGTCCGTTGCGAGAGTAAAGTGAGAGTAAAAAAAAGTGGAAACATCTGTTTGCTCGAATCACTTATATCGGCGGCAGTGCGTACCAACCACTTCGATCAAGAAAATGCGAATACATTTTTAGATTCTCATTAGTTGTTCTATGGCCAGAGGCCATTTAGCAACCATTTCAAATGCTAAACAGGAACTATTACTTTTAAGAATTTCATAATCGCATAATTAAAAAGCCTCCCCGAGTCTTGCAGCTTCAACACATCTGCGCGCCTTTTTAATGGCTTTCAAGAATGGCACCACTTTTCGGTCCTTAGACTGCGCGTCCGCTTCGCGTTTCAATACGATCGACTCGTCAATTCCAACACCGGAGTCTAGAGCCTTGCGATTTCTACAAAATTTTGTGGATGCACACGTTTCATGACAATTGGGAGATGCGAAAACAAAAGTTAATTTCACCTGAGAAAAAAAAAACAGGAAAAAACAATTTTCGAATAAATTTTATTGAATATTAAAAAGATGATCAGCAAAAGAAATTAGAGTGCTCATAAAATTCAATTTCGGAATTTATGGTTCACAATTAATTTTATGAATTTCATTCTGTTCCGATAAATTAAACTTGTAATCTCATGCAATAACTCTTACAGCTTATTAGTTAGCATCTCTGGAGCTTACAACAAGGCAAATAAAGCGAAATTACTGTGATTATGCAAAATTCAAGATGATTGGTCAAATTATGAGCAAATTCTAACAATAATTGTGATTCAAAGCAGCAACGCGTTAGATTTTAATTCAGTAAAAATGAAAAAGCATGAGAGTACCGAAAAAGAAATAAATGTAAAGATTGAATACAAATGAGGCAAAATTGCAATGAGCAAGTGAAATAACTCAACGAGGAGTGAAGTTGATAATTCCTGCAATAACTAAGCAAAATTACATTTTAAATGATGAAATTTGTACGAAACTTTTTCACATCATTTGATAGTGGCGCTTGAATTGTCATTCGCATTTGAAACTGCAGCTTTGCTTTGCTTCGTTTACACTTTGTGCAATGTTCTAAAATGTGACACTGAAAGAAAAGCTGTAATTTCAACCCTTGAATCGACTATTAAAAATTAGAAAAGCTGTGGCTCAAATGGTTTCACATGAGTTTTTCAGCTAAATTATGGTGAAAAACACAATTCTTTAAACAATTAAATGGAATGATTACAAAGAACATGTCAAACTTGAAAGAAATGATAATTTTAAAGCTTTAAACAAAGAAAACGAAAAAAAATTGAAAAGAAGAAACAAATTAGTTTTTGAATCGGTACTAATGACTTGAATGTAAATTGAAAAGCGTTTTTTTGTTTTCAAATTTATTCGAAAATTGAATAGAAAACGTCGAAAATAGAATCTTTCAAAATGGTGAAATGGGTGTCAAGGATCGAGATTTTGTTTTTCATTTCGTTTGCTTTTCAAAGTCTCGTGTTTTCAAAGAAGAAAATCAATAACTTCAATCAACGCATTTTTTTTCAAGATTTCAGTATTTTTCGAGTATTAAATACTTGTTGCCAACTCATCGCTTATTAAATTACTATTCTATAAGCTCTATTAGAAACCGGGAAACAAATTAACAAACTTTATTAAACATAGCTGAACAGTAAAAATTATTGCCATAGCTTAATCGCTTTCGCATCGATTTGAAAACTAATTATTTTATGAAAAATTGTATTCGTTCCCAATTTAAAAATCACCTCATTCTTCATAAATAAAAATCAAAATTGCATTTGTTATTTTGAAAAAAAAAAAATTCAATGAGCGTAGCTATAAGCGGATGGCTGATTCAAGTTATGAAGTTATAAACAGAAAACATAAAAAAATTATGTGAGCCTCTGTATTTTTCAATGGAAAGCAATCATTGCAGGCTTCAGGTGAACGTGACTGACAAATAACAAATTTTGAAGCAGCAAAAATAAGTTGATGAAATTTTCGATAAAAAAACGGTTTTACCATTATTGATAAGCGTAACTCCGCCTTTTTGAACAAACAATTTTTTTGAATCTGATTATTATAAACTAATTGATTTGGATAAATATTGAATTATATCGCTGAATAAGAATTTTGCACTCAAGCGTCTTCTCGATTTCAATACATAAAAAATCGGTGCATTCATTTGTGGCCATCAATAAAAATTGCAACGTTGTTTTATTGCTGCGTTGAGATCGATAGAAACTTATTACTGAGCTAAACAACTTCTGATAAACACATTGCATTTGATATATGCGTTTGTTTCGTTATCAAAGTAATAAAATTTTGCTTTTCGCTGCAAATTAAACCAGAAAATTGCTTTAACTGAACACGAATTAAACTAAATGACAAATGTAGTAATTTTGTTTCTCTTGAGCGAGAATAAAGAAAAATCGCCGAAACGCGGAGTGATTTTTTAATAACTTCATTCGTATCACGTTTAAGACAGACGACTCGTGACTTTCTTCGCCCTGTAAACGCACGAATGTACGTACATGCAAAATTTTTTTCATTACGTTCACAAGTTTCACAAATCAAGCCCGAGTTGTCTGTTTAAACGTAAGCTGTGATAAGTGCTTATTTCCGCTAAAAAGGCGACGTAACTTTGCGAGTCTGCAGATAAGCTTCTCTCCATTTTCTCGAAAGTTTAGCAAATTTTTTGATTCTGAAAAAAGTTATGAAAAACAACTTTATCGCGTTTAACCGTTTTCTCTTGATCCGCTGTCAGCGAAATTGTTCGAGAATTTTTTTATCTAAAATAATTCCGCTTTCTTAATTATTTCATTGGCTTCCTCTTTCATTTTCATTTTTCTCTATTTGATTTTTTGTTTTTCTCAAAACAATGAAATCAATGAAAATTGTTTCTAAACAAGCGAGAGGAAAAAACACTGAAGTGAAAAGTAGAAAAATTGAAAGTAACATAATCAAAGAAATAATTTTTCGAATATAAAAAAAAATTCATTTGAATTAAACTTAATTATTCAGAACTCTATAATGTTCTCCAACTATAAATTACGAACACAGCAAGTTGATTTCATTCGTGTGTGAGATAAGAAACCGTTCGTGAATTTTGTTTTCATTATTTCTCTTACGAAACATTGAATATTTATTTCATAATACATCATTGAATGCTTCACCCGAAACTTAATATTGTTCTACTGTAAAACAATTAGTTATAAAGTTTTGAATAAAGTTTTGAAACACGAAAAACAAAATTAAATAAACATTTTATTTCGCAACTTTTAATACTTCCGTTTTACAATACTTTACTCTAAATGCTTCATTCACAATGGTTCGAAAAAAAAGCGTTTTCATTAATAATCACCGTTCGAGCATAGAAAACTTAACTACTTTCCATTATGAAAATTTAAAAAGCAAATATTCTTAATTCCTTTTAGCTTGTCATCATTCATAAATGATAACTGCTGTCAAGACGTAGAGACACACACTCTTGAGAAAATGCAATAAATGCAAATGTTTGTTGTGCAAACATTCCGATGATTTACATTAATCTTTTCGGTCGTACTACAATGGACAGCAGAAAAAAAGTTTCATATACTTATGACATAATTCACAGCGAAGTGAAATTTTTACTTTCTACAGTAATGTATGCATCTAAAAAATTTTTTTTTGCCTACCCTTACATTTTCGCGCAAAAATGAAAATGAAAATGAATGCATAAATTTTTTAAGTGAAATTTTCATGTTGTTCTTAATTGTATACAATTAAGAAGCATTTTATTTGGATCGTAGGTATTTATTATCCGTATTTATGCATTAAAACAAATTTTAATAAAGCGGTTGAGTTGCTTTTCAAAATTACACAGAACTAAGCTAGAGCTAATTTGTCTCTTCCTCGGAAAGCAGCTTTTACTCAATTTCACAATTTTTTTACTGCAACAGTTCTCATGAAATCATACCATTTGAATATTTGTAAAAATTCATAGGAATGCTTCAATTTTAATTTATTGTTAACCAGAAATTTAATTTCTATTGCTAATACACTCAGCGTCAGAAAAATCGCGCCATTGTTGCGTTTGTAGGTAAACAATTCGAAGGGATTTCACAATAATTGCCTTAATTTTGGTTAATTTTTATTACATTTTACTACGCTTAAGTCTTGAGGACACAAGCTTTAGTCTTGAGGACACAAGCTTTAGTCTTGAGGACACTATCTTTGAGCGCGAAACGGAATCGGAAATAATTGCGGTTAAGTATTCCCACTTTTTTAATTTCTACGATCGTAAAAATACAGCTTCCCTTTTCATCGAATTATTCATAAATGAACGCAACAATGGCGCGATTTTTTTCTGACGCTGAGTGTATAATTGAAATGATGTATTTTTGCAAGAAGACGGCTTTCAATTTATTTAATCAGATAAGTCAAGAAATAATTTCGTAAAGTGGTAGTGAACAAAAATGTTTGAATTAGCGGAGCAGATGCCACCGAATCATACTCAGGTGATCGTTTTTTTTTTCGTTTGAATATCACAAACAAAGTGCGAAAATAGCAAATGCAATTATTGACAATAACAACGAAAAAAAAATTTATTAAATGCAATCGCTTAAAACATTTCATGTGACTGCAGAAATCATGTGAATTTCGCTATCGTGAAACAACACGTCAGGCACTTTCTATTCGCTATTCGCACTTAAACTCGTAACCGTCGTTAAGTGGGATAGACAGAAAACTTTTTAGTTGAGCAAGAAAGCGAAAAAAAACTCACTCGTTAGCCTCACTAATTTTTACCTCTTTTCATTAAATTTAATCATTCATTTGAAAAGAGAAAGGATATACATTTGTTTGCTTGCGACTGTTAAAACGAAGGATACGTTTCAGTGCTGAGTGGTAACTTGTTTGCTGCATTTCTCAATATTCATGAAAGCAAAATAAATAAAATTTAAAAAAATGAAAATTAATAAGTTTCGCCTTGGAAAGTTCATCGCTTTTGCATACTTTCTTACTTTTCACTTGTTCTGCTTTTTTAAAATTCCAAACATATGAAACCGCAAGTTTTTGAAGGAGAAAAGGGCTTTAGTTCATTACTACCACTAGCCCTAAATTGTAAGCATCGAGTTTACGCTTCTTGTTTATTTCGCAATTTTCAAGATCATTTCAAAGCCAAAAACACTCGTAACATGAAATTTAATTTTTACACGTCTCATAGAGTTTATTGTGTGCGATCACTGTTGCTTGAAACAACTCGTCCGCACGCTGTCAATCGCGATTTCTCTTCGGTAAACAAAGAATGTTTTACTGCAATGCATCCGACAAACTTGAGTTGTGCCCAAATGATAAAAGTGAAATATGAAAAACGCGGAATAAGATTAAATTATCAATCGAATTAGTCTTGTTTTTTGGCGAGCGAAAAAAACAGCGAATCGCTAATTTTTCGATTGCGACGAGTGAAGGTATCTATTAATACAAACGGCGATCGTACGATTCGATGCTTATTTTCCCTCTTTTCCATTCCAAAAATAAAAAAAACAGAATTAAAATTTCAAATAAACTCGAGCGTGTTTGTCATACATTCGAGAGATGTTCTTGAACGAACCATCTCAAGATTTATGTTCAAATCTCGAGTGCTTCTCGTTTTAGTCGCTCGCTTCGTACTTATTTCACATTTGCACACATCGAACGTTAAGTAAAAGGAGTGGTTTCGACCTTTTTAACACCGCTCACTTCAGTGCATTCTCTTGCTACTATTCACATTAAGCACGTATCGCTGTCACTAAATCGAAAAAGAACGAAAAGCGGAGTTCAAAGATCGATTATTAAAATGGTTGAGAAAGTTTTTTTGTCTCACGAATCGATCGAGTTTGAAATCATGAATTGAAGCCTCGTATACTAACGTGGAGCGAAGTGAATGGCTTTTCTTTCGCGCGCTTTTCGAATGAATGCAACGCGACAAAAAAATGTTTGACGACTTTATTGAGCGGAGCGTTTTCAATAAACAAACAAAATTTAAATTGACATATGAGAACAAAAAATTGCAGACGTTTTGTGAACAAAAAACTGTGTAAATCTAGCTTTTGCTCGATTTAATTTGAAACGCGATTAGTTTTACAAACAATTTTGCTCTCACAAACAACGACGAAAAAGTTGTAATTTTGAAACACTTGGCAACAATAAATGTGTTTGCGCTAAGGTTCAAACCTCATCACCTCATTCGACATTAATTATTTCTGTTTCACTCTTTCGCTTTGTTTTCCACTTCCTTAAAAGATAACACGAAACTCGAAAACTGAACTCCGTGTATGCGAACATTTTGCTATTTTCAGACTTTAGCTCAAATGTCACCTGAACAGCATTGTTTAAAAACAATTGGTGCAACTTAATATTATTCTCGGTACGAAAAACTTCAACATTTTTGTTGCTGAACACTTTTAGTTTAGTTCTAATCGTACACTCGAGTCGATCATTAATTTTCTATCTTTTGAAAACAAGGAATAAGTTCGTTTCGCAGCAACAAGCGAGCTTTTCCTCGAAAACATGATGAAATTACTGTTTGTTATTTACAAAACTACCTTGTATAAGCTTATATTTTTATGATTCTATGTTTTTCTTGTTCAAATAAAATAATCACATTTCGTTTTGTTCAATTAAATTCTTTTTGCTCAATAAACTAATAAAAAACAAATCACAATGACATATTTAACTTTCGTACTTTTCAATACACATTTGTGAAGGAAAACTACAAAAAACATTTTCTTTGCGATTGTTTACCGCATCGAATTTTCAATATTGTCAGTCTTGCAAAATTTACTCTCATTGAAATGATATAATTTAGTAAATTTGGCGCAAGCAAAAAATCCATTTTTATGTTCGCAATCGGCTATAAATGGCTCATATATTGCCGATGAATAGCAATAATATTCGACGAGCTTGCTGAAAACAAAAGAGAGCTTTTTGTTGAAATTGTAAAAATTGAACATTTTGAACATTTGTTTTCATAAGTTTCATTATTGCAGAAGCGCGTTCGTGGGAGTTTCAGTTTAATAAGGCCGGCTTTCGCTGAGTTCTAACTTTCAGCTGTCGACGAAATGCAGCTTTTAAAACAATGAAGCATATTTGAATGATTAGCTCGTCAATACACATTTTTAGATGTGCAAGCATGCATATTCACCAATGTCAAGCAAATGAGTGTTTTCTTGTAAATAAATCACTGGCTTCGCGTGAGACCAGCGAACACGATCGAATTCGCGTTTAATTATGAAGATTACTTTACTTGTTATGTTGTCATGAATATTAGCGACTTGTAATGAATGAGTGAATTCTATTTTCAACCTAAAACTCGACTATTTATATGCGTTTTAAAAGCGAGCTTTGCACTCGATTTTTATCACACAAATTTGAAATTCTGATCAAATTGTGAATGCATTGAAAATGTTCATAAATATAACTTCTGACAAAAATTTTTCGTATTTAAGACTTTTATATTTAATGCAAATTTCTTAGAAAAGTTCGCAAGAGCTGTGTAGGAGTTTTAAAAGAGACAAAGTGTAGTTGGTTACAAATTTTAAGTACAACTTAGCGATGATTATCGCAAATATACTTTTACGCTTTTTACATTTTCGTCTCATTCAAATGGCGAAAAGTAAATCATTTTTGAAAATAGCACTGAATTGGTGACAAACTGTTTTTTAAATGGTTTAAATCTAATCTGGATTCAGCGAATGCGTTGCTGTAATCGTACTCAATGAAAGCGGAAAATTTTCAATTTTTACGCCGACTCCCACTTTTTTCGCGAGCTAAAAAGCTGCGAATTCGAGCGGAGTGTAAATTGCACGCGGCTACCAGATGAAAACACGCTAAACTGAATCATTGTCCTTCAGCGTTTGTTTTGCATCGCTCTCTCTACTTGGCGCGGTTCGTTTACTGCGTTTCAAAACTTTTTTTTATGGCTCAGAAAATGAATGAAAATAAGATACGACAATAAACGAATCTAATCTTTCGTCTCTTGATAAGAACTCTTTCAGCTTTTATCGCGATAGTTTGTTCGTAAAAATTTTTTATTGCGATTCATACGTGGGAAATTCTGCACTCGTTTTATCAATTAAAGAGGCACAATTGTTATGTATATACAATGTGAAAAAAATGAAAGTGAACACATGAACTATTTGATGCAATTTATATTCATTGTACAATTATATTCGTTCGCCAATAAAAAAAAATGCTAATCATACAAAATTAAAATGCGTAGAAGAAAAATAAATCGATCACAATTTTTTTATAGAGTGTTCGGTTTAAATTTACCCTTCAAAGTCTGTGTACCAAAATGAGAAAAACTACTTTTAAGAAAGTTAAATGTATTCAATGCTCGAAAAAGTGTCTCATTCATTTTCAAGACAATCCCACTCAACTCCATTCACTCAAGTCCAAATTATTTTTCACTCTGTCAAACACATTTTTCATGTTTTCGCGAGTTTATTTTCATTTACATCGGGGCCGCGTGGCTTACCGACATAATGAAGCCCACTGATTTGTAGTTTGATGAAATAAGTAATAGATTTTTGGGACAAAACAGTAAATCATAAAAAAGAAATGTTTGGTAACAGCATTTAAACACATCTTATGATGATAATTCGAATTTGAAAATGGCGACATGAGAAGTGAAAGGTGAAAGTATAGCCATCGAGCTTAGAGCATGACATCGGGCAAAGCTCACAATAGAGAAATGACTAGGGCACCCAACCGAATCAGGTCTGGTTGGGTTCGGGCTAAATTGTGAATTGTGATCTGACTAAAAACAAAAAGAAGCCGATTTTGAACAGCCAAAAAGAGCCTGAAAACAGTCAATCCAATGAGCAAAGATTTTTAATTGAGACTCGACAAAATTCATAAAATTTTGATAATAGTTTTCGAAAGATTACAAGCAGTAGCATGATTCGTTTTCACCCAATTCATCGGAAAAATACAATCATATACAAAAATAAAATGGTTATAAGCATGGAAACCGATAGTACGTCGATGATATGTTGAAATTAATATACAGTGTTTTAAACTTACATTTCACATTTTGAAGAAAGTCTTTCACATTTTGCAAAAACACTTTCATCGTGTGATTTGGTGTAAACAAAGTGCGCGATGAAAGTGTTTTTGCAAAATGTGAAAGACTTTCTTCAAAATGTGAAATGTAAGTTTAAAACACTGTAATATTAAATGTTGTTAGTTCGATTCTTGTTAGTGCATTTTAATTTTTTTAATAGTCGAAAAATATTTTTAAAAAATAAAAATACAAACAAACCTACGTTTTTTACAAGCTGTAGCGTAAAGTTAAAATTTGCTTAAAGAAATATAATCGCAAGACAGCTGAAGGTTAAATTTAAAAAATTTTTTAAAATTAAATTTTCAATTTTTAAAGGGAAGATCCGTACCTAAAACACATTATCATTAATAATTTTAATTCTCAACTTTTCAATTTTTAAGGTGGGCATCGTTTAATATTGAAAATTTCAATTAAAAGTCTATGGGGATAACTGTCTCATAGCTATAGTCTCCAAACAGCAATGGGCCTAGAAATGGGAACATAACCTGAATACTTCTGAGCTCTGTGTCAAGTTTCAGAAACATTCTTAGGACACAAGCTAAGTTATCCTCAAAGACGGACAGACAGATAAACTGATTAAATCAGCGTTCCGATTTTATCGATCGTTCTAAAAAGATCAACTAAATATATGAGTAAAGTGTTTTTATTGATTCTTGCATTTAAATGTAAAGCTTTCTTTCCGGGTAACGATATGTTCGCACCTTGAAATTAATTTTTTGTATCTTGTTCAACGTAGAGCCTATGACGAAGAGCGTACAGCTAAAGCGCTTGAAATTTAGTCGCCTGCTTTTAAATGTAAACAAAGCTGATAGCGAATCGGTTATCACTGAGTGATTTTTGGCTGAGTTTAAGTCACACACTTTGCGAGGCTGAACTGAATTTCAAAGCACTTCTTTGTTCTATGTAAAGTACTCGCCATGACAAAAATTTACATTTTGGTTAATCATAAATACTACTAAAATGCGTATCACTTTCAGAGAATTTCAAAAAGATTTAGTTACATCTTTTCATTCAAGTCAAATGTCAAGTGTCGGTATTAATGGTAAAAACACATTTTTCTCGTGAGCTCAAATTTCAAAAATTTTAATTAATCTTGCATTGGCAACTCGCATTTCTGTTCGATTTAAGCCATTTAAACAAAAAAAGCGCATGATTCTGAAAACGAAAAGAAGTTAAACAACGAGATAACCGAATCCGTTTTAATTTAAGAGCAATTATCATTTTGTTTCAGAGTAAGATAACGTTGCCAAAAAATTGCGATTCAGTGCACGTACGGCGACTCAATTGAGAGAATAGCTGACGTCAAACAAATTTTGCAAATCGAAAAATTTTTTTCACTTATCTTTTTCAATGACATGAAAGTCACAGGTTTGAAAAATATGAAATTAAACCATCTGAAAATTCGAAGAAATGTCGATAAACTAGTTTTACTCAAGAGCAACTGATGAACCATATACATTGTCAAAAAGTTGCTTATCATTGCCCCTTCAAAATAGGTTCATTTCAACATTAAATAAATGGATAAGATGAGCCACTTTTTGGCCATCACTGTGCATGTACTTTATCATACATTTTTTATGAACTTTTCCCACTTGACATTCGTGTAAGATTACAAATTTTCTACGCTTTCGATTTTAACGGTTTTGTCAAAACAAATTTATCTCTTATGTGAAAATCAGAAAAATTGGCAAATTGAATTGAAAATTAAATCAAAATCATATAGAAAAACTTTTAACTTGAAGAATGATGAAATATTTATTTACGCGTTTACTGTTGACACTCTTAGAAGATAATTAAATGAAATGCATTTATCAGCTCTAAAACTTTGAAACAGTTAAGGCAATTATACTGTTCTCAAAGAACGTGAAGTCTCCGAAGACCTATTTGTTAGTATTGTGAAAATGCTATTGATTCAAGGAGAAAAAAATATTGCTTTACATAAAAAGTGAATAAACTTAAGTAGAATATTAAAAGCGTGCTAGAATTTAAAACATTCCTTCTTAATTTTGTACAAATTAAAATTCGAAAGCACTTGCATTCAAAAATTTATTTTCTAAAAATCAATTTTGAAAAGATATGAAAAATTGATTCTCATTTCTTTACGTCTAATAACTGACACATTAATAGATTTGAAATCGTCTCTCTCAGATATATTGTTAGCATACAGAGTGTATCT
>NCKU01001845.1:0-22452 GCA_003675995.1 Dinothrombium tinctorium
AACAATTTTGTGATTTCTTTTATTTTAACTTTAAAATATTAAATTTGTTCTTTTTTTACTTTATCGTTATCATCAATTTTTCGAACATAGCTCATCGAGTGAAAGAAATTATTATGAGTTAAAAATAAGGCTTCTTCTTCATTTTGCTAGGGAAATTAATCAAATTCTGAGCTTTTCTTATTGTTGATTGATGATTCTTGAATTTAAAAAACTTTTTTCTGATAAAAATTTTTTTCTGATTCTTTGGAAAAAACATTCTATTAATCGTTCAATTATTGAAACTTGATAGTAATAAAAACATCGAAACATCAATGAGTATATTAAATTAAAAAAAAAATTAGGAATCGCAGTTTAAAATTTTTCACATTTTTTCAATGGAAAACTCTAATCGCGTTTGTTTTCCAAAACTGTAAACGAAAATAGAGAATTTTAGTGATCATTAGCGATCAAATTAAAGTGTGCACTCTGCTCGTTTAAAAATAAATGCGAATAATGCTATTACGGAGCAGTGAAATTCTTCCATTTTAAATGAACCGAATGCACATTTGTGGCCATAATGAAATGTTTTGTTTTCTATCAAAACTTGAATTTTCAACTGATTCGATAGCACAATTGTGCTTTCACAAATAGTGAGACAATAGCGATTGTTGCTTTTAACTGCAAAGTTTGTTCTATTTTTCTTCTTAAGAAGTAACGAAAAACGGAATGCAAAAAAACATGAAACAGTTTGATACATTTGAGGAATGCCTATTTATTCGCAGACAAAGTTGTCTTCAATGGAAAGAGTATTTGTTTAAGTATTTTATTTGTCGAATACTGTACTATGTCTTCGTTTAAACAGTGATTTATAGCTTACTTCTTGTGTTCATATATTTTACAGCAAAAAATATTTTATTTTCGCGTTTAAAAACTTTGTTTCTTTCTTTTTTGTATAAAGTTTAAAAATAAAATTGCACCCGAAAACTGATATCATCACTTCTTCAAAAGTGTATCACACACACATACTAAACATTTTCAAATATTTTTACACATCTTCACCAGTGTAAATGGCAAATTTTTCACACGAAAAGAGGAAGAGGATGTGAAAATGACCTAAAGCACTTTTTAAAATCTAAAGAAGTTCGAAAGAGTGTTAAATTGAAAGTAAACCAAATTAAATTTTAAATGCTCGCTTACTATTTTATCAAAATTACAGTCTAAAAGTTGAATTTTATCAAAACTAATAAGCAATTAATGGGAATGGTAAACTCGTTCTATAAAAGTTTCATTTGCAAATTTAATAGCTTGAAAATGTATTTTTAAAAGCATCAATTTTGAAAAATGTTTCCATTCTTTGCTTTGTTTGAATTTACTAAAAGACTAAATTTTGTAATGTTTCGTTTTGAACATTTTATTCGACTTTTTACTTCATTATATTTTATTTGTTTTTGATTTTAAACGAGATTAAAGAGGACATTTTTTAATGGGAAAATATTTTCTCTTGAAACACTTTGTTTTATGTTTAAATCGCACTTTGCTTTCTTATGTTAGTCTCTTTCTC
Organism: Dinothrombium tinctorium; assembly: GCA_003675995.1. Classification (NCBI taxonomy): domain Eukaryota; kingdom Metazoa; phylum Arthropoda; class Arachnida; order Trombidiformes; family Trombidiidae; genus Dinothrombium; species Dinothrombium tinctorium. The sequence goes on from NCKU01001845.1 coordinate 1,541, forward strand.
CAATGGTCAACGATGAGAAACGAGTAAATTGATAAAAATTCTCAAAGGCGTGCAACGAAAAACAAGCATTCATTTGCTAAATTTTTCTCCGACTAAATTTAATTATTTTTTTGCTTTCTTATGCAATTTTTAGCCTTGTGATCATTGACGCGAAGCTATCTTATTTCAACTTTAAGAGAAATTTAATTGAAATTTTCATTTAATTAAAAAATCAATTTTTTTGAAAAAAAATGCAAGACACTAAAAAAAAGTTTGTTTGAAATTAATCGATAAAAGCGAAGCCGAACTCGGCTTTTGACAAGCATCTTTTGGGATATGTTTAATATTTTTGCCACGGAAAGATAGGCATGCGTTCGCTTTCCAACTCCACAAACTATGTACTCGACTCACTTCGGTTCGCATCTTCTGCTTTTTTGGTCAAAAACTTGCAGAACTCATCGCTTTTGTTTCACTCTTGTGATTAGCGGAAAACAATACTCGACTTTAAAGAGTATAACATTCTTGTCGAGCTTTTAAATTCAGCAATCGTTAAGAATGTGTTTTTAAAACCGTTTTGCAAATGTTTTAAGTTGTTGCAAATGTGTCCGAGAAAAATATTGTCAACTGACTTCAATATTTTCTGAACATCGTTGATTCATTTGAAATCAAAATGAATTACAGCGGTACAACGGATACACACGGCTCGCTTAAGCTGCCGAAATCTAAGAAACTGAACATGGATTCAATTGAAGCGTACGCTGTAAGTTTTTTCTCACTTTGTATTAACAAAGTGTGCGTTTTCAATTCGTCGCTTCATTAGATCTCAAATATCAATGTTAATTTTCGAAATTAACTAAGAAATTTGCTGTGAAATGATCTCTTTTTCATTTTTTAAAACATTCTCAGTTTGAAGCTCATAAAGTCACCGTCAAAAACATTTTTTGTTTTCAAACTTTTCTCGTTAACAATTAATAAAAAAGCGATCGTATTCATTGTTTGCGGATTATGAGAATGAAAATGCATAATAATGAAACTTTTTTTTCATGTTTCGCCTGTGTTCGCGATCAAATTAACTGTCGTTTTCTTGCTTAAGAATGCAAAACAGAAGTTAGACAAAATTGCAAAGCAGCGACAAAAAGAAGTGTAAAAGTGAGCGTGCAACAAAGCAAATGTTAACTTTTATAACCGCGGATAATGTTACTTAGCTTTACTTACACATTGTATGCTAGAACAACTTTTTCTTTATTACACTTTATATTACATTTATTTTATTATGCATTCATAATGAGTTTTTGCGAAAAGCGTTAAAAGTTAATTCCAAAAGATATTTTCAAATGTCGGTTTCCAGTGAAAGAACTTAAATAAAATTTTTAAGTTCATAAATTTTCGCTTATAAGAAAAAGCAATAAATAAATGCAGCAACATGTTACAATACAACGAATCATTTGTTTTCAAGCTCATCATCGTCGAAATAACTCGATGCTTGCGATATTATGAGCGAAAAGCGAGAGTTTTAAAGGAGTATCAACGCTTTATTTCTTAACTGACCGTGTTTTTGCTTTTTATAAGCGATGAAGAACAGAAATGAATGTGGAAACATTAAGACCTGGAAGCGACGCTCGTGAAGGCACGACAAAAATGTATAGTCACGCAATGATTTATGAGCACTCGGTTTGTGCTACACACGGTTACGAGTTTGTTTTAAAAATTGATCGTGTTTTTAAAAATTAATTGCATATTTTGTGGATTTTCACTTCTTTTCGAGCATATTTGTGCACATTTTTACTTTTAATCCTTAAGAAAAAAATTACTGCGCAATAAAATTTTGTATACGAAGAAATAAATTTTCAGGAGTAATTTAGAAAGTGAATGTTTATTTTGCAATTAACACAGTTAGAAAGCATTTCTCTCTGCTAATTTTGCTGTGTGAAAGCACAAAATTAATCGTCTAAAAAACATTTAAACGAATACAAACAGTAAAAGTCTAATTTAGATAAAATCAGCTTATTTATGAAAGGAGAGTGGTTAACTGGCTCAGCAATAAAAGCAAAAAAACTGTGGAAGTAAATTACATCGAATTTGAGTTCAAATTTTTATTTTCATACTATTTAAGCTTACGATTGAGAAAAGCATCATTATACAGGCAGAGAGTAACTATTTTGCCAGATTGCATTCAATTTTATTTCATGAAATTTCACGAAATGATGTTTTCAAGAATTTTACCATTAGTTATTGTAAAAAAAGAAAGAAACACAACTGCGTGTTCATTGATCGCTGTGATAGGATATCCATCGTCAAGTGTGCGCAAAAATTAACTAAAAGTGCACAATATGATTTGGTTATTCAATCGATAAAAACCAAAATTAGAAATCATTGATTAGATGAAGCTCAACACGACACTTTCAGAGAGGCAATATTTTTATTAACAATTCATTTTTAGTAACAAAAATTGGTCGTTGTATAGTAGTTTACGTTTTGTACGTTTAAATGACATTCTCTCATTGAAGAAAGTAAAAAAAAAAAAATTAGTTGCATATTACAAATCGCGGTGACAATTTTTGCATCATCTTTCAAATTAATAATCGGCCAAATTTGCTTTGCTTCATAATCTCTTTCTCATATTTCAAAACTTTGATCGTTTAAATTCAAAACGATTTTACTTTAGCTCAATTATTCACAATTATTCATTTCAATTAGTCATTTGAAATAAATTTTATTAATCAAAATTTTAAAATGATCATACAAAAAATCGCAAATTATTCAATGTGCCATTCGCTTGTCATATTTTATTTTATAAATATTATGAATTAAGTTGACTGCTCTTAAGTACGCGATAAAAATTGTTTCATTTCTAAATTTAATTAGTACTAGCAACTAACGCTTGCTGATAATTTTCTCTTTACTTTTCCAATTATCGCTACTAATTAGCTTCACTTGATTAATTTCTTTTTTATGTAACAATTGAGAGATTTCTAAAAAACTTTATTCTTATTTATTTAATTTATAGTGCTATCGAGTGTTTGGCTGGTAAATATTCAAATTTTATTTTACAATTTTCTTGTTTTGTTAAACGCATATTTATAATCAAAAATTAAATTCTTTGTTTATAAATTTTCTCATTTTTAAAACGAAACTGACCACTGACTTATTCAATTAAATTCACTTTAAAAAGTTTTCTGCGAAAGGAAAAGGCGGTGTAGCAAGATGTAAACAAATAGTGAAGATAAGCCGAGCAAATTTGAATTAAAGCGCAAAGAATTTTTCTGCGCAAAATATTTTTTCATTACCTCACTCCTTCAGCTTCTTTATTTATTGTTTAAACTCATTAAATCTTGCGATTAACTCAGCAAATTTACTAAGCAAAACGCAAACGCATTTTTTGAGAGAAAAAAGAAGAAACAAAGTTCAGTGCTAAACTTTGTAACGAAAACGATGTTTGTTAAAATCAACGTCCAAAAAAAGCTTTTCTTTCATCCGCTATGCGACTAGAATGTCGCTTTTGTTTTATGAGGGCAATTTTCAAAAAGTGCTCACATTCAGTCAAAAAAAAGTTTTCACAGATCTATTCAATTGTGAAAACATTGCAACCAACATTAGAGTTTTATTTACGGCTTATTTTACGACTGCTAATTTATATTTTGAAAATATTTTCCGATGCTTCTTTTCAAATAAACGTAACCATCAATTTCATGCAGCAACAAAAATAACAAACTTTAACGAGCCATTTTGTGAAAATGATTGTGAGCTGAATGTGTGAAAAGTTATCTTAATTTGCAGTTAAATTAAGTTTCTCTTTGTTTGTTTTTTTTTTCGCGAACACAATAGTTCGTATTTAATTCTTTATTCGCGCACAATTGCGGCAAAATTTTCAGCATTGCGTAGAATATAAAAAACGTAGAATCTAGAAAACAACGTTTCGTGAATTGTAATCATAACCTATGCATAAAAGTTCTGTGGTCACGTTCTGCGCTTAAATTCATTGAAAGTGTGTTTCAAGCACAGGCGAGGTTATCGAAGGTGAATTGATAGTAACTTTTACGCATAAATTAAATATTAGGCGTGTTCGTTTGTGTTTTAATTTTCAGCTTTTTTGAATCACAAAATTTTCTCAAACTCGTGATTCCTTTTTTTCTCTTAAAGCATTTCAAAAGCTTTTCCACAAAATTGCAAATCTAAAAAGGCGTAGATTTTCGCTTCTTTTCTCTTAATAAACAATTCCATTGACGTTTTTAATAATCCTCAAAGCTTTTTCGAAAGATTTCTCCAAATATTAATTTTGAGCATGAAAAAGAAAAAGAAAAGAGCCAAGAAAAGATAAAAATGACATCAGCTTTTTCTAATCTTCAATCATTTCGAATATTTTTAAATTACTTTGTGTTTCAAAATCTATTTGATTCGGGTAACAACCATTTTTATTCGATAGCTACTCTGAATTTTTCTTTGAAATGAAGCTCAAATCATGAATCGAGTTTGATACACAACCAAACTCACAAAATGATAGACATTGTGATGCTTGAATAGCAAACTTTGAGGTAATCCTATGTCAAACACAAATGTTTCAAAAGAAAAGACGAAAACCCTAGCGTTACAATTGCGTAGATTCGTGCTGGCAAAGAAATTTTTAACATTGTTTTAAAAATGCGTCAATATTCTTGCCCCTTGAAGTCGCGACAGTTTCTGCATTATAATTTGTTCTCTTTTCATAAATTATAATTGAAGTGAAGATGATATTCTTTTCTTGTTCCACATTCTATTTTGAAAGAGAAAAAAAATCTCAAATATTGTTGATAAAGTAAATGCGTACATCAGTTTATGACAAGCACAATATATTTTATTGGTTTGCAGAGATAAAAAAATTTGCAAAACTTTCTTCTTTATAAATATGAAATGCATTTCGCGTTTACTTGATTTATTTTAATTGCATAAATTTAAATTTGTTTTGAATAATTTAATATTATCACTCCACAATGCGTTAAAATAGTGCGCGAATAGGCGTTGTGATTCTAGCAAAGAATTTTTTCATGAAAACTTAAAAAAATTGACGTCGAGAAAAGAGTGCACACAAAGCGAATTATCATTTGTATCTCGATTCTCTCTCTCTGTGACCCAGCGTTTTCTCCAACTTTTCTTCGCTCTCTACTTGAATGAAGCTCGATTCTTGAGTTTGTACGCAGTGTAATAAAAAGCGTACATTCTGTCAGCACACACTGTTAATCATGTCATTCATTATCGTTTATTTCATTGAATATTTTTAATGACATTTTATTCGTTATTAAGAAAAGAAAATGAGAAATTAATTGCGTGTGCAAATATAAATTCGAGAAAATTTTTATACGCACAATGTAATCTGTGCACAAAAATGTGCAAAAGTTTACTTTTTTTGTCGTAAGCATAATAAATTATGAGCTTGGATATGTGTCGTAATTAATTGCTTTGAAGTTTTTTCTTTAATAAAAAAATTTCCGAAACAATAGTGCGATAAAATTAAGTTTGTTTACATTTTTCATTTTTACAAAATTTTTTTCAAAAAGTTTTTTATACTTTTGAATGATTCTCATTCATTCACATTTTGTGTTTGCGCTCGCTCAACTCTCTAAATTTTAGCATCGAAGCAGCTTTTATCAGCGATTGATTAAAGGATTACATGAGGTTGTCGAAGAAACGAAATGAAGTGATTATGTTGTGATAAGTAGATAATGGAAAAACTTGTTAGTTATCTGCATAACTAAAAGAAAGAAGTGCATGAATCAGTGATTTGCTTATAAATTGTAATGCTTCCGAGCGACTAATCAGACAGATGTTTTGAATATATCAAATAAAAATTTAATATTCTTGCGAATAAACTAAGTTGCGTAGAGAGTGAGCTATAGTGAGGAAAAAAAAGCGTAATTGCGAAATATACAATTTATGTGCTGAGATTGAATTTAGTATTATTATCATACGTTTATTATAATACACTTGCAAAAGATAATACCGCACATTTGTTGAGTGAAAATTACTTCTGCTAACCATAAAGCGAAAAGTAAATTTGGAAGCAAGAAGAATTTTCAAACGTAATTTTTAGCTGCAGCTTTTCATCGTCAGTGACAAAAAAATGGAGAAAAATGTGAAGTATGTGACTGATTCATTTTAACTGTTTAGCAAGCTTAAATTTTTGAATTTAATTTAGTTTTTTTACCGAGTGTTAATAAGCTCAAATATGAAAATTGAAAACATTTCATTTCTACTCTTTCTTTTACGAAAAAGTAAAGTAAAAAGCATAAATGACATCTCTTAACTTTTTTAGTTATCGCTTAATTTTGTGAGCGAAAAAACGAGACGAATAAATGGAGTTAAAACAAAAAAGTGATCAATTTAAAGAAAGCGAGCACAAAAATTTTACTTTATTCAATAAGCATTCAATCAATGTCTATGAGAATGTTTTCAATGGAAAATTTTTCGCATAAAAAAAGCTAAAAAATTTTATACAATTAGAACAAAAGTTAATTTTTATGAGAACTTTCTAAATGATCCATTTCGCAATACTTTAATTTCACGAGCCATTAAAATAATTATTTTCGTAATCGAGCATTTTTAACGCAGCCGTTTATAAAACGATCCGCTTATACACTGCATTCACTTTGTCCGTGCTTCTTTCTTTCTTTTCTGTCAAACGAATTTTTTTAATGAAATTTAGTATGCAAGTCAGAACACCTATTTTCAGTGTACAAACTTTCAGAACAATAGCAGTGAAGAGCCTGAGTTGTAAGACTATAATTTCTATTTCACTTTACATTGAATGACCGAGTTTTCAAAGTTTAAATTTTTAATAAAATTGTTCTTTGTTTCTTCTTCACGTTAAATATTAGATGATGATTAAGGACGATTAAGCAATTAATCATTTGAAAAATTTTATCAACTTTTACAGTCTTTATTTGATTTTATTGAAATGTGAAATATTAATGAGATGAAGCGTTAAGTTTTTTTTCATGTTGGCGTTTTTATCAATCGCTTCGATTTGCGGCTGCATCGAAACGGTTTTCCCTTATTGATCTTGTTTTTTATGAAGTTGTTCTTTTCATTTTTCATAAGTCTTTGTGCAAGTTCTTCGATTTAAAAAAAAAATTGATCCATAATTAAGCGTAAAAACACTTCATAAATCATTTTCCTTTTTTTCTCAACTGAATTCAATTATTTTACTTGTTCCACTATTCAATAAATTATTCAAGGCTTGAGAAAATATTTGCAAAATAATTTTTCTCGCGTATTAAAACAAAATCTGCATATTCGTATCTTGCATGTTTCAGCCAAAAGTGCAACGCATGGTGCTTATCTCAATTTTAAATTTTTTAAATGAATTTGTGTGATGTTTATTTCGTAAAGAAATAACAAAAATGGTCCAAATTTTCAAAGAAAACTTTTGTTTATTTCGTGTGAAATAAAAAAATCACGTAACAAGAGAAGAAAAAACGTTATATTCGCGATTCTAGCAACGTTTCATTTCTTTTTACACATCTCATGCTTCCAAGATGACACTCGTGTTAAAATTACATAGTGGCTGAAGTAACAAGACTGCTTCGGTTTTAAATTTCATATTTATGAAGTATTTCTCGACTCCAGTGCTCGCTGGTAGAAAGTTAAGAAAGTGAAAAAAATCGATTTTCATGAAGCAGAGTGAAAAACTATTATGTAAATGCTACATGTAATTGCGAGTATCATTTATAACGAGATCTATGATCGTGTTTGACTTTGTTGGCAGCGAAAATTGTTGTTATTAATTAAATAAGCTCATCGAAACGGTAGTAAGCTTGTCAGCGTAACAATTTATTCTCTTGCTTAAGATCAAAATGAGATTGCGAGCGATTTTTTTCTAATTATTAAAAGCGAGTCAATGAAAATTATAAAAAAGTAACTTCAATGTGAAAAAGTTAAAAACTATTGCATTTTATTAATGAGCTCAGCTGTAAAGTTAAAAACAAAGCCACAAACTTGCTACTACGTTTATGTAGAATTCATCTACTAAAATAATTGAAATCAGAATTAATGACTTTCGCAACTTAATAAATAAAACAAACAAAAGTGAATTGAGCCTTTGAAAAAATAGTTTTTTTTTTCAGATGCTGCTCATCTTCATCTTAGATGATAAAAAAGAAATAAATGACTAGCTATTTCTTTTCAAAAGCTATAATTCATTTTGCGCTTTGTTAGTATCGTACTTAAGCTCAAAATAATTGTTCAAATGTCAGAAAATGCTTGAGATTCTGTTTCGAACGAAAAAAAGCTGAATATTTGGTTGTCTTATTTATTTCACATTTTCACTTGCAATGAGAATTTTTTCTTCCTCTGAAAGTCAAAAGTTTGATTCAGATTTTTAAATTAAAAAAGTAAAAACAGTTTGTGTCAAAATGAAATAAAACGCATTTAAATCTGAATATTATTTCAAGCGAACTTTCTTTTCTTTTGCGAAGCCTTTTTTAAATATTTACAATCCTGATACGGAAAACTTTCTTTTTCTCTCTCTCAGAAAATGAGTGCGATATCTGTATGAATATTTGATGAGTGAGTGAATGTGAGTTTTCGCTTTCGAGAAGCAGAAACATTCGAATTTACGACTAATAGTTAGAGAAGAGATAGATAAAAGCATTGAGCAATTGTTCGGTATGAAATCACAATGGAACAGTTCAATTTATTCATTCAATCAGAGAAAATAGCAAATAGTTTTACTTGAGAAAAATTCACGTTCATCTGAAATATGGCGATAAAAATATGATCGCTTCTGTCTGTTTAATATATTTGAGTTTCGTTCATTTGCATAAGGCATAAAAATTTAACTAAACTCACTGTCAGCAATTGCAAGTTGAGCCTTTATGCTTTTTCAAAAGAATTTTCAGAAAATTCTTTGAATGCCTCATTTGAATTTCAAGAAATTGAATTTCATTTTTCAAATTTTAAATTATAGAATGTGTTTAGAATTTTTTTGAGAAGACGAAAAACACATCAACAGTTTTTGATTTAATATCAGATAATCAGAAGATTCGATTTTCTAAAATCAAATTCATTTCTTACGAAGGAAGTTTTTCGTTTCTACATTTATAAAAAAAAATTTTTTCAATTTATTCGCTTTTGATCACAGCTTTTCAATAAAAAGTCTTTTTTGACGTATACAAATATGGAAATCTGGATTAATGTTCATTTTCCGTAGAAAGTAATTGTGCAGCATTCATATTAAGAGCGAATAACTACTTTCATCGCAGTAAAGCAATTAACATCGTTTCATTTCTTGTTTCGTTTCTGTTACTGAGGTTACTTTCATTTTCCGACAATTACGCGATGTAATAATCGGAGCGTAATTGCTGCCCAAAAAAATTTTTGACACGAAAAAATAGTCGAGCGTCAATTTCTGCAGTTTATTGAAAGAATTGTGCTCTGTATTCAATTTTATTGGTACCACAATAAAACGATGTAAAAATAAATCGAAATAAAAAGCAAAAGCGAAATGAAGTTTCTCGTTTAGTTATTCAAACATTATCGGCGACACTTTATTACGATAAGCTTGAAGCATTATTGTTCCTTAAAAGAGCCAAGAAATCGCTTCCTTATTTTTTTAACTTTTATTTTAAAGCCAAACTTAAATTTTATTTCTCTGCCTTTGACGATTTCAAAAATAAGTTTGAAAAGTTCTGCTCCAAAACATCGCCGAATTGGTGTCCGTATTGTGAAAATTTTTTTTAACCTTTTGCAAAGAAAAAACTAACAGAAAAGTGGAGCAAAGAACAAAATATTTGACTTTATTTTTAATTTTTGAGAGAAAGTCAAAAAGTTATTAGAAAATTAAAGTTTTTCTCGTGTCAACTTTGTAACGACGATGAGATGACTAAAGTTTGATTTAATATTCGCCATATTTTGAGAAACTAATCTATAGAACCATTAAATGAATATTAAAATTAAATTTTGATAAGTCGATACAAGTAAAAGCTTTCACTTCTTTTCAATTCAACACTGAAATTCAATCATTGATGTGATTTCTTTTTACATCTTTTCGAATTGTTTAATAATTAAACTTTTGTTTGTTTGTTTTTTGTTGTTGTAGTTGTGTTTAATATTTTATTTTCTATTTTATCGATCGAACACTTAGAAAACTTTTTTCCACATACCATAGCAAAGTAATTTTCGTATGAAAAATTTTCATTTCTAAAGTGAAAATCTAATTCATTATGCAGACAATTGAATAAATTTATTATGAAAGAGTGTTTCTCGCATGTGTTTTAGTGTTAGATAAAATCTTTTTATCATAAATTTATTCAATTGAAATCTCATTTTCTCGACTTAAAATACACAAGGAAAGAAAATACTTCGAAATAAGTGAAAATATTCGATTTCGATTCGTTAAGAGTTTGGTGAAAGTATTTTATTTTCTTAAACAGTTTTCTTAATTGCCTTAAGCAACATATTCACATCGTGTCGACTATAAGATAATCTACGATCCTATCTATTCTCCTGAGAAGTATTTTAATTGGAATTCCCGCTTTGTTAAGCAAAAGAAAAGCTTGTTTGATTTGATTTGGCATCCTGTCATAAACAAAAAGAAAGGACTTAATGCCAGTTAGACAAACTAAATTTTACTTACTCCTGCAAAATAAACACTTTAATGACTTTACATAAATAAAACCAAGTTAGACTTAAAGCGTTCAAACTGTACCTCTTCAAATAAGCTTAGATAATTAGATTAATTGATTTAAGACGTAACTTTGTTTACCAAATGCTTTAATAATTCAGAAATTCGTAATCAGCAAAGAAGCTTTTTGTAAGAAGCGCATTTATCTTTTCTAAATGACATGCCGTTTGCTTGCGTGATAATGACAGCGTCATTACCACCCGGAACTTTTAGTCTATTTTTCGACATAGCGCGTTTATCACATTTATTTTTTAACTGTTATCACTTTTAACCAAAGCAGCAAATTTTTATACTACAAGTTAGAGTGTGAAATTCAAAATTAATATTTAAAGAGATTTAATTAATTTTCACTTAAGACGTTATCAATTATTTTTATTCTACAATTAATTATATTTAAAATTTCAAGCTAAATAGTCTAGAATGTTGACAGTGAATTATTTACAAACTTTTTCACATTCTTCATTCAAAAAATACGAATTATCGATATTAAGAGTTAAAAATTTATCATTCTGTCAAAAGTAAAAGTAATTTCCATAAAAGTGAATTTACAAAACCAAATTTATTTTATGATGCATTCTGCAAATGCTTTAAGAAATGAGATAGCATAGAGTACTGAATTAAGGAATAGAAAATTTTGCGCACAAGTTCTGAAAAAATATGAAAGCGATGCGTTCGCTTTTTTCGCTTTAATATTCAAAACGAGGCTTTCAAAAATGGGAACATTTTCTGAAACACACGATTAAAAGGCTGCGAACGCGCCATCTTTTGATCTTCACTTCGCCTCAAAGTTTGTTGATTTCTTAAAGCAAAAACTTTGAAATGAAAAAGTGTTCGCAAATGTTTAGCTCAACATCTCATTTAATTGCTTTATTGTTTCGATTCGTATTTACATCGTAAAAACAATGGTTGCTTCTTCAAAAATGAGGCATACACACTTTGCCGGCGAACAATTCTGAAACAACAGTGATCCAAAGCGAGAGTACAAAAAATATGTACGAAATGCCAACTTGATGACTGCTCGGCAATTGATAAGGCTCACCGCCGATCGATTGTTCGGTGAAACCCATCGGAAATATGACCGCGGCGAAGCAAAATAAAATCATCGCTAAAAAGCCCGTCCATCGCGCGTAAGTTATAAACGACGGGTTCCAATTAGAAAGTAGCAATAAGATAACGGTGGCAGTGAGGCAAAGACAGCCGAATATGATTAAGAACAGTGTCAAAGCCCATTCCGGTTGCAAATCGGGTACAAAGCAGTGCTGCTTTCGGCCGTAAAGCGTTAAACACGATTGCAGCAAGCCGAGGCGTGTGTCGCCGCCGACCTCCGATACGATCCAATTTGGCAGCAGAATGGAGAGAACAGCGAATATGTCGGCGGAGATGAAAAGACCGCCCGAAATAAGCGTCAATTTGTCCATTTTCGCGACTCGTCTTCACTTGAATTCATTTTCGGCGTTCATTTTTTGGCGTTCGTTTTTCGATTCAAAAACGACATTTAAAATGGTTCGCTTTGCGGTCGCCGTGTGTACGCACGCGCCGTGAACACCCGCATTGCGACACGCTGACTGCGGTCCGTACGGCGATCGCTCGCTTCGTCTTCATTCTCGCGCGGCGATCGCTCTTTCCACTTCTCTATTCATTTCGTATTCAATTAATATCCAAATTAATACGCAAATTGATAAAACGCTAACTAGATAAATGAACACAGATGCTTGTTCATGATGGTGCTTCGATCATTCAGTCTCACAGCTTTTGTTTTTCAATGAACACACACAAACATTTGCAACATTTTGTTTCTTCGCAATGTTTCTTACGTAAACTTTTGTTTGCTTATTTTCTTTCTTATTGTCAGTTCACTTCTAAAAAAATAGCAATGAGATTTGCAACTCTATTCGCTGCTGAAAAAACTATCAATATTCTAATCGAATGCGATTTACTTTGTTAGAGTGTAACACTCGGTGTTCTAACCTCAAGTTTTGCACTCGCTTCACTTTCTTTTGATCGCAATTTTAAATGTAAATTTATTCAAAAGTTCATCGCTTATATCAAACAAAACTGAATGGCTTCTTTCTTGCATTTTTTTGTACATTCTTTTGATTTTTTACTTCCGCAATTAAACTGAATAGCAAAATTATAAAATTACGCATCAAGCTCGTTTTTCCTTCTATAACTTCAAACATTTAGATGAGATTCGTGCGGAAATTAAATAAAACGAGTGCAAATTTATTAAAATTGCGATATTTAATTACAAAATATTCACAAATCGTTCAAATCGAGAAATTTTTCGCTCGAGCTATTAGCAAAACCTGGTTTATAATAAATCGCAAGAAATTAAATAAGCGAATTGCACAAAGCTATATTCAAAAAATTGCTCAAAAATGAAAAATGCCATCCAATTTCTATGAATTTAACAAGTTTTAAATTCAATTTTTTTGTATTTTTGAATAGCATTAATATTTTAGGGGCATACGAAAATCATTCGCAAAATCATTTTTCATATTTGAATGTAGTCGTTAATTTGATCTTTATTCAAAATAAATTTACTTGAGGTGGATTTAGAGGATTTTCTCATTTTTAAAAGATTATTTCAAGCAAAACAAATGAAATATTAAGAAGAGACTTAAGCTATTGATAATCGAAAAAATTAAGAGCAAAATAAAGCTCACAATATTAAAATAGACCTCACATATGCTCAAACAAATAATGCAAGTTCAATGATGCTACTTTAGACGAAGCAATCTAACTTACCAATTTGGTAAAAACCAATTAACAGAGTTTTACAGAAACTTTATTTTTAGAAATTTTTAATAAGCTCAAGTTAAAAGTGTTATTTTTTTAAATGTCAAGATAAAAAGGAATACTAATTGGAAAGTTTTTTTATCGAAAAAAGTAAACTCAGTGATAAATGTTTCCAAATTTTAATTAATTTTTTCAGTTCAAACTGCTTTGAGTTTAATAAAAATAGAAAGTCAAGAATTTCTTCAATCTTTTTATTTAATGAAAAAGCGGAAATACAGTCACACCTCTTTTCTTATAAACCCTCCTTTTCACGAATCTCTCGTTTTTATGAACGAAATTTTTGTGTACTTTCTAGTATTTCATTTTTATGAACTCCTCGTTTTAATGAACAATTTTCCATGCAAAAAGTTCTAACGTGCATGTAACTGTCATGTATAGAGCATTTTTGCGAATAAAGTCAATTCAATTCAATTCAATAAAAACGAGATTCTACTGTATTTATTTTATCTTAATTTTTTTTTATATTATCAATCACACCTTAGACGTAATTGTTTGTATAATAAAAGTAATAGAATCCAAATAAGAGCTTAAAGTGATAAATGAAATGAAAGCAACAATGAGCTCTATGAAATTATTTAAAAAATAAAAAAATCGATTCCTGGAATTTCAAGAAATTTTTAAAACACTGCGTAGTTGGAAAAAATTCAAGATTAAATTCTTATTGCATTAATTAAATCATCTCAATAATTTGTGATATTCGTCAATTGTTTTCTATTTATTTCAAACCGTTTCAAACTAATTATTTATTAAGTGCTTTAACTTAAGCCAAATAACAGCTCTTTAAATAGTGAGATTATTATTTGATAGATGGCGTACAGTCACAAGTTTGACAAAATTACGGTCAAGATCAATAAGAAGCATTTGCAGCGGTGATATCTCTACAAGCTGCATACCTAACTTTATAAATTTTATTTCGAAACATATTTGCAAACGAAAGTAGAAAAATAATAAAAGCTTTTAATGAATCAACTTTTGCGGCAATTATAACCCAAAAATCAATTGAAAACATTAAAGATAATGTCAAAAAACGAGTTTTTTGTATGATAGTAAATATAACTGTGCACTCAAACCTTTTACTTTCACTTAATTTTGTTCAAACAAACTCAAGCAAAATCAATTTTAAATAATGCGACATGTTTCGATTGCAACTGTGGTCATAATCGGGAAGAAAAATGGAAGCTAACAATGAGCCAACTAATATCAAGTTGAAAGGTAGCCAAAAAGATGTTGAGTTTAGACCAAAGTGTCAAATATTGAAGTTTATTTTGAAATTTTTCACTGCAAAATTTCACTCTGTTATTTAAAAGAAACATTTGCTTTGCTTTTTGACATTTTGTTGATCTCGAATGACAAGTAGCTTTCAATTTGACTTTTTTTGATTGATTTTCTGCGTTATATTGAATTCAAGAAAACTTTTCTAACGCTAGAGAAATTTATTTTTACAAAAATTGTTCAGTTTCATGCGCTAATTTTCATTATTTACTGAAAATTTTGCTTTTTTGTATTAAAAATTTCAAAACTGTTATTTTACAAATGTCCAAAACAAAAATTTTACGATTTTACCTCACTACCTGAGGTTGAGAGTAAAAAATTATTTTTCACTTCAATATATTCTGTGAAATCAGAAAGCGTATGACATTTTGAAACTCGAGGTTGCATTTTATTCGATTTTACTTTGATCATTTACTTTTCTCATTGCCTTCTATATGGTTTTAAGTTTAAAGAAAATGCACGAGAAAGAAATTTTTGACCGAAGTTTTCTTTTACCAAGAAAAGTCAATACGCTTTACGAGAAAACTTATAAATTTAAATAAGAAGTGAATTATTTAAACATAAATCGTACTCGAATTAAACAACGAAGTGAATAAAATTTTCATTTCGAATTCGATGTTTGATCACTGATTTTGCAAACATTTTATATTACATAGATACAAAAGCAGTTTCCTTATACGCGATGCTTCTTTGCTTTTGAAAACGAGCGCAATTTAAAACACGAATCGAAGCATTTATTTCTCCGTATATTCGGGTAATAAATATTTTAGTACGCAAGATAAAAAAGCGAATAGAGCAATTTTCATTCGCGGAACAAATGTCGCGTTTCGTGTTTCGTGCTCGATTTTGAAACAAAAATTTGTTTCAAAGCATAGAAAAAAAAAACTTTTCTTCTCCTATCCAACGAGTTCTCGAATGAAACGATCGTTTCTTTTTGTGAGCGAAAGTAAAAACATTTTTTTCTCAATGCATCTTTTCTTGCTTTTTTCTCTGGTAGAGAAAGAAAGAAAAAAATGGGCACAAAAATGTATCATTTATTTTAAAGTTTTCGTCGCAAACTTTGTCGCGAAAAAAGAGAGAAGAGAGCGCAAAATGAATGGTTATTATGAATAGTAGGTTCTACATTATGAATGATACATACATTTCGTAAGAATGAGTTTTTTTTCTACATTGATCAATCAACGCAAAATACATTATACAGTCGCGAGTTTTATTTTTTCCTTCGAAAAACTAAATTTGATGGAAAGAATGTGTGTATGTATGTGTGTGTGTATTGTGTTTTCTTGTTTTCTTTTCTTTCAAATTTTTCGAAAAAAAAAGAAAGAAAAATTATGAAAAAAATATTTCTATTATCCAATTTTCAAAGGCGAGAAAATGTTTTGCCGCTGCTATCGCAATACTTCGCGAAATGTACGCTTTCGCGTATTTGTTCGCTGCTTGTTTCCTGAATTTCAATTTTTTTCTCTAAAAAAAACTTTGCAACGTTTTATTCTTTTGCAAAAAGCATTTTTTTACTTTCAAACTTACAAAAAAAAAAAAAATTATTTGCTTTAAAAGCGATTTTCTAAAAGATTATCTGTCGAGTTGAATAACTTCTCTTCTATTGATTGTTTACAAACGCACTTTCTCGCTTAAAACAAAGAAACATCGCAAACGGTTTTTTAACTTCTTTTGGTGAGAATTTATTCAAAACTTACATTGTTAGTTTCGATTAGGTGATTAACGAATTAGCGTGTCCTACAGAGTCTCATGTGATTGCAAACTTTACATTCAAATGCATTGCCAACAAATTTGTTTCACGTTTCTATGAAAAGAATCAATTCATTTGCTTCTGCTTTGTTTTAAATGCTTGTGATAGAAATATGAAAGCTAATTTTTATGTAAACTTTGCAGCTTATAAACCTGTGCATCTCGTTGAACAAAGAACGTTCTAATTTGTTCATTAGACAAATCAAAACTGTTTTGGATAAGATTTAATCAAAAACGTGAAAAACGGTCGCGAGAGTTGTTTGTAAGCTTTCATTTCGGAACAAACTGTTTTCACGATTGCAGTTGCTTTCCTTTCACTACTGATACAACATCCAAGTTTCTGCTTGACCACTGGTCACTACAAACAATCATTTTTCATATCAAAAATGAGAAAAACTAAATTTATGTCACAATCGCTTAAAAACAATTGTTTTGTGCTTTGAACTCACTATGACATTTGTCGAATTTGTTTCTATTTTCTCTATTCTTTGCTATTTTCTTTTTTAATTCTGACTTTGCAAATGATAAATAGACTTGCTCTCATTTTTAAACATTGGATGATTAATTAAATAAAACGAAAAATATGAAAAATTAATGATTGCAGCAAACATTTTTGAACACTTTAGAAAAGCAATTAATGCACAAGATTTTAAGCGATTTCAACCTTATTTTGCGCTACGCTTGCGACAGCAATTGATTTATTGTTCAAATCATCGCCGAATTTTTTCTTTGTGTCCGAAAATTAACTTTCAACGGTTATTTCTCTACAAATTGATGTTTCTCATCGAGATAACCAGAGCAAAATTAAACAATTTGAAAAATGTATCGAGTTGAGGTTTGTTTGCACACATACACACACACAAAGAAAAAGTTTTCAAATCCAAAATTTTGATCTCAATTATAAGCCTAATTTTTCGCGCTCTATTTCGTTTTTGCTTTCGAAACGTTCGAAAAAAGAAGTTGAAAAGATTTTTCTCTTTTTCTTTTCGTTTCGATGACGTTGAAATGGTTAGATTTATGATAGAAGTGAATTGCTTTGAGATTTACAACGATATTCGAGCGAAATATATAAACTTATAACTAAACTAGTTGAGACAAATCAACAATAATGATTTCAAGTAAAATGTTTTTTGCGAGCAGAAATGCTTTATGTTACATCGATGTGTTTTTGTCTTTTTCATGATTTTTTTAATATCAAATGATCAAAGCTCATTTATCAGCGATGTTCTTTTTATTCTTGTTGCAATGAAATGAAAATATAAACAGCAATTTCCTAATCTCGAGTTTTTGTATTTTTCAAGCGCAGAGAAGCAAGAAAAAATCGAAATTCATTTATATTCAGATTATTAAAAAACCGAAATGAATTGAGACACTTTACAGTGTTTCATTAATGTGAAATGAATCGTTGAAATCTAGTTTCGCTATTATTAAAATTTTGCTTTTTTATTTTCATCGATATTTTCACTGTAATTAAATGGATTCTCTACTGAGAATAGTGTTCGCGCTTTGATTGCACCTTAACAATCAAAAAACAATAAAAATAAACTTTAATTTCTAGTTTAGAAATTAATTAAAAAGTTTTGTTTTCATTCGAAAAATTTTATCGTTGAAACGAGAGAAGCGAAAACAAAATTAAAAAAAATTTCTCTTCGCAAAATAGTGTGACACTGTTTTTGCTTAGAATAAAACGCTGTGCGCTCATTCGAGGTTTGAACTTCGTATTCGCTGAAGGCAGAAGAAGTTGTATTTGTATAAAGTTTGTATTTTGAAATTTGATTTCTGGAGAAAACATTTTGTTTCGTTTCGCAACATATTGTTTTAAAAAAAGTTTCTAGTTGCCGAAAAAGCAGAGAGAGAGAGAGAGAGAGAGAGAGAGAGAAGCTACGAAGCATCGTGTTTCACTAACAAATCTCGAACGCCTTCACTTTGAAGTATTTCTTTGCATGTTTCATTCTGTGAAATTTTGTTTCTTCTCGTCGGCGAAAAAAGTTTTTTGTTTCTTCTTTCTTTTGCATTAATTTATTAAATTTTGTAATCGAGCGTAGCTCGTCCAAATTTTTGTTCGCATACACACAAAAGAGCGAAAGTTACACTCCTTTTCTAGAAATTAAGTGCAACGAAAATTTCTTTTCAAAATCACTGTTTTCCTATTGTTTGAAAATAGGTCATCTTTTCGCGTTTATTGTTCCGAAAGGCTCGCATATTTAAAGGCATGAGTTAAAAAAAGAAGAAAAGTTTTTAGATCTTCTTCTTCGCATTCATTATTCGCACAATACTAAAAGCGAAGCTAATTGCGCGAATAGAAAGCGTTTCGCTTTTCTTTAATTTAATCAAGAAATGAGTTCAAAGATACTATTAACGCATGAGAAACTCATTTTGCTAAGAGAAGAAATGGAATAACACTCGTGGCCACATTAAAATGTTATCTTACCCATCGATTAATTTAAATTTTAAATGGAAATGATAGCATTTCAATGTGGCTACGAGTGTACTTTTATTCTTTGCTTGTAGCAAAAATATTTTTTTCTTAATTCTCGAATTTAGATTTAATAAAGCTATGAATACTAAGCATTCAAACTGTAGAAAAGATTATGGTTACAATCAGAGCGATTATTTGCGCGAATTATGTAAAGTTATAATAGGCGATTACATGCGATTTCGTTACAAAATGCTTTATATTTTTAACAAAATGGAAAATATAATTTATTCAATCTCGAGGATTATTTTTAAGGATAATGATTATGGCTAACAGCTGCTATATTTCAGTGTCTACGCTTTTATAGAACTCGCTTACTTCTTTCGCAAACTACTATTATGTTAGGGCATTCCGCTGAACTGGTGAAATCAAAATCCATTGACCAGTGTTGTCAGACGTTACACCGCTAAAAAGAAAGAAAGAAAAGCGTACATTTCCTTCTCTTTCTCAGTTATCGACCATCATTTTTCTAATGCACACCAATTTCAAGACTGCCTCTCGTTTTTTTCTTCTTCATTTGAAACGCAACGTAGAGACATATTCATTTACTTTGTGCTCTGTTCAAATGAAAAAGATAACACGTAAAGAGAAATCTGATTGCATCGTTTCTGCTCTCTCTTTTTGACGAAAAAAAAAACGAAATAGAAACAGAATATCGATTTAAGTTTTGGTAATTAGAATGTTCAGTGTTTAATGATGTTCAACACACAGGTAATATAGCCTACAAAGTGTGCTTTCGAGGATAAAACTAGCAGAGAAAAGAGGAACCGCTTTTTTCCTCTCCATATCTGTGGGCATTAATAAGATGATCATTCAAGAGTGAAACTGTTCTCATTCAAGATGAAGAGAAGCAAAGAGAGAGAGAGAGGAGACACGATTCTACTTCAAAAAGTAATTTTTTGCAACTAAACATTCTCATTTCTCACGAAAACAAATCTTATTGCTGAATTCATCAACAAGGATAATTGAAAAGCAGCAAAAAAATTTAACTTTCAATGGCAAAGCATTTGATTATTTTGATTTTGTTTTGCGCGAACACTATTGATTCGATATTTTTCATTTCTAACCAGCAGAAACCATTTATTGGCTGAAAAAGAAAAATGACTTTGATGCGGTGATCAATAATTGATGGCAATCAGCTTTTCTTTTTTTAGGTCTAATCGTTTTGATTTGAAAATATTCTTAATGCAAAATCTATTTGAAGTGCTTTAAGAGACACACTTCATCTTTTTAAGCGAAATTTCATTTTCTACTTAACAAAAGCTATTTGAAAAATGTGAATTATCACCACTTAAGAAGTTTACTTTTGCGATCGAAAATTTTCTTAAACAACTGATATTAATGATGATATTGATTTTAAAAGCCACATCTCTCTCTTCCTTTCTCTTTCAGTTTTTTTTATTTAATGTTGTTTTCAAGAATGAAAAATGGACGATGAGATAAATTTTTACGCGCAAAGTTTCGTGAAACTTTTTTTTGCGAAAATTTTGAACACATTGCTTCGAAAAGGGAGTGGCGTAAATTTAAAAGTGATGTATGTCCATTGATCGCGCACACGGAAGCGAATGATCAGTGCAAAAGATTGCGAACATCACTTTTCGTTGATTTCTTTATGCGAGAGAAGAAAAAATTTTTTTATCAAATTTGAAATCACTTTTATTAATTATTTACACGTAGCTATAGAAAAGCGTATGCTCGCCACGCTTAAAACTAAAATCGCTGTTGAAATATTGATTCGCTAGTTTTTAAATCCAACGGCATCACAAAATCTAGTAATTAATGTTTAGTCTAACTTTTAATCTTCTCAAAACACGTATTTCGCATCTCTCGTCGAACGCAAGTTCGCTCTGAATTGAAAAACTGATCTTTGAGCTTCTTCTTCTTCAAAGATCGAACCAATTTTTTCTCCAGTGCTTAAAAAAGATCAAAAAAGAAAAAAAGTATTTTGAAAATGTTCACAGAAAACATTATTCAGTGTGTGTG
>NCKU01001846.1:0-22444 GCA_003675995.1 Dinothrombium tinctorium
ACAAAGTTTCTTAGTTTTGTCATTTTAATTTTATTTAAGTTTATAATTTGTATCACTTACTTTTTGAACGCTCTGTATAATCTATTCATAAGTATGTAAACCATAAAAATTTTGACAGACCTAGAAAAAATAGGGGAAAACATAATGAGAAACGATTGAAATATGAAAAATTTATTTTATTGGTCATTTAATTTTCTATAAAAATGTTCTACAATCGATTTATAAGTTTTGCAATCTATATTCATGAAAAATTTTGCACTAATCAATATGAAATCTTTGAGCAAGAAAAGAATATTCATTGAACTTAAAGTCAAGCTTGTGAGTTTAATTAATTTTCAAATGCATATTTTCTTTATATTTGAGTTTATAAAAGATATTTTTATGGAAAATGACATCTAAAAACTAAATTTTTTGTTTCCCGTATTTATGTGGAGTAAGTTATGTAAGCAAACAATAAATCTCTAGCGATTTGCTTTGCTGAAGCATAGGAATAAATGCTAATATCGTATGCTTATTTCTAAAGAACGTGTTTCATCAAGTGCAATAAAGATAAGACAGAGGATATAAGACGAAAAAAAAACTTTTTTGCAGAATAGCAATAAGTAGAAGTTGAACATGTGTGCTTTTATTAAAACAGTCACGCCTGATGTCTACGATGTTTCTTGATATATGATTCAAATATATTATTTGAAGCAACTTGCGAAAGAAATTTTAATACAATTTTTATTTTGCAAGATTTTGATAGTTTTCAGACACTTTGATAACAAAATAATGTATTTCATGGAGAAAAAGTTAAAATGGTGTCGATTTAAGAATTTTCTTACTTTCAAATATATTAAGTATCAGGCTTTAGATTTTATTATAAAATATCTTTTAAATGAAAATGACGACAGTTTTTTTTTCAAAATTCTCAAAGATGAAATGAAAATTGAAATTTTTATGGTTGTAGAAAGAAAGACCAACGCACGCTAAGCTCAATAATTTAAGATTATTTCTTCACAAAGAATTTAAATTCTTCTTTTCTATTGTAATTCTTTCTTCTGAAGGATTAAACAAGTTTTTAGATAAAAATTTTTGATTGAATTTTAAATTTCCACCAAATAAACTGATAAAGCAGCTAATGTTGAAGCTTGTTATTTTCCGACTCAAATATGGTTAAAAATTAATTCAAGAGCTTAGAATGCGAAAAAGTGTTAAAAAATTTGATCTTATTCAAAGGGTCTCTGCTTTTCAAATTAATGCATAAACTAAAGTTTTTGTTATCATGTCCATATTAGTGAAAACTTTGTGAAACTTCAATGCTCCGAGCACAAAGTATGAGATGAAATTCAAATGAAACAAATATGAAATGAAATATTTCAAACGCAACACACATAAAACTTTATCATAGAGTAGCGCTTGAAGCACTCTTTCCGCAGAAGTAACTTTTATTTTTACAGAAGCTAAAACTAAAAATAATTTTGAATTTGTTTCATTTTTCTTGAATGGCGAAGTCTAACGCATTGAATCGCCGCGAGCAGAATGCGGCGCGACCGAAGTACGAAAACGACCCCTTCGGAAGCGAGAAAGTGTTCGAAGACTCGAAGTGTTCAATAATTTTCACGTCTTGAAAAAATTTATTTTTCGAAACTGAAAAGGCACACTTTTCGCGTTGATTTCATGCATATTTCTGCGATCGATTGAATTGCGCGAAACGAGGCGAAGTGCGGAAAAGGACAATGTCACGAGGTGACACGACGTTCAATAAATCGCTGTTCATTAAGAATATAGCGGACGAAACGAGGTTTGAATTCACTTTATCGTCGCATGTTTCCGCACTTTTCTCTTCTATTTACAGAACCACCGATTTGAAGAATGTGTTTTCGAAGTACGGACACGTTGCCGACGTTTATATACCAGTTGATTTTTACACACGAAAACCGCGCGGTTTCGCTTACGTTCAATATCCTTTTCATTGAAGCAATCGTGACTCGCTTTTTATTTCGCTTTATTATTTTCTTTTTTGCCAGTTTCCTTAACTTTGGCTCTTTCTCTATTCTAAGTTTGAAAGCTACAGACAAGCGAAAGATGCGATAAACCACGTGAACGGAATGAAGCTATTCGGACGTGAATTGCAAGTGGAGTTCGCACAAGGCGATCGAAAGAGTAAATGGACTTAAAGCAATGGAGGTGAAAGTAACTTTTGGCTTAATTTTAGCTCCGTTTGAAATGCGGAAAAAAGAGCGCTCACTTCTTGCGTCCAACAACCGGCACAATGGCAGACGATCGAGAAGTCGTTCACGCGATCGAAGGTCGGTGACTTATGCTTTGATCGAATTCCTCATCTTTCTTATGCATGTTACCTTTCAGAACATCACACAGACGCCGCTCAAAAAGTCGTACTCCTCCGAGAGGTAGCTCACGACGTTCGCGATCGAATTCCCGTCAACGACGATCATCTCACCACGATCGCAGTCGTCATCATAGTCATCACGAGCACCGCTCGCCTCATCGTAGTAGTAGCAGCAGTTTGCATAATCGACATGATAGTGCTAGTCACGGACATCGACATCATCACCATAGTTCTCGTAGCGATGATAGGAGACATGAATCGTACACAAACGATAAGCGCAAAAACTCTACTCGTTCAAGATCTCATTCACGTGAAAAAGTTAATGGCTTCAATTCTTCTTTTAATGAGTCGCCGAAAGCAAGACGGGAATCACAGGATTAAATTGTACAATCTTTTGAGTACCTTTTTGATTATTATTCGTTAAAATACATGATTTTAAAAACATATTTGATACGTTGAGAACAAATTGAAAAGGAATTTCATTATTTTGTAACTCATTGCAGAAAATGTCTCTACAAAGAGTTGTATATTTCACTTTTAATAACATTATATTTACTTTCTTCGACAGTCGGTAAAAATAGGACAAATTGTTGAATTTGTGAGCGGTGAATTCTGTTTCTTGACCGATTTACATTTGAAAAGGTGAAAAAATAGTTGAAAAAAAGATTAAAAGCAAATAATCGATTGTGTTCTCTTCTTTTGATTTATAAAAAGATACTTCCTTTATTGAACGAATGGTTTATCTTTTTTCCGCTATTTACTCTACAATTGTTGCCTTATTTGATCAAGAAGCGAGAGGACAAAAATCAATAGAAATTTTTATTTCAATCTGTTTCGCCTCGTAGCATAATTAAATATTATTTGATCACTTGCGGCGAAACTGTGCACGAAAGCAGACGGAACACTTGTTAAGTTTTGTTTTTCACTTTTCTAAAATTAAATTTGAAAAAGAAAATTGTCGACGTTGCATTTCGCGAACGCTTCGCCGGCCGCACAGAAGCGACGACCCCTGAATTCAAACCGTCGTTTGAATCGTGCGCGAAAACGGTTGAAAAACGTCAAAAAATAAAACGAAAACGAATTGAAAATCAAATCGAAAAGCAGCGAAAAGCCATCGAAAAGAGAATTGCAGACAAACGCACTGTGCGCTGTGAAAGCGAGTGATGAATTCGACATTTGTCGTCGACGGCGTCGACGAGAACGTGAATCCAGTGTCTTCTGAAGAGCAGCGAATGATACAACCGTCGATTCAAGCGTCATTAACGCCGTTGAAGTCAGGCAGCGATAGCGGCGACGATCTGATCAATTGGTTGACACCACCGACCAGTGCGGCGAATGCCACGCTCATCGCTCTCAATGCCAGCACCCCGTCGAGCAACGGTTCGGTGTTCGGCGATCTACGCTCGCGACCGGATGTGCTGCTCTCGTCCACCGCCATCACTGCAAACGGTAGCGGCGGCAACGGTAAATCCGCGTTGGATTCGGAAGCGATAAGTGCGCTTCGTATGCAAGAACTCGCTTTGCAGGAGCAGCTCATCACTCGTGAACAGGAACTGTGTCGAGCGAAGTGCGAAAGCGACGAATACAAACGTAAATGTAAACAGTATTTCGATGTGATTTGTGAATTGTGTTCAATGGGTAAAGATATGATGACTGCGTTTCGCGAAGCGGTCAACGAGCAAGAATCTGAGAAACGATGTTTGATTAGCAAAGTGAACGGACTCACGAAAGAGAAAGATCAAGCGCTGGAAGACGTACAGGGCGTCGAAAATAGTTTCGCAGAATTACATCGGCGTTACGAGAAGATGAAAGCTGCTTTAGAATCGTCGAAGCAAAACGAAGAGATTCTAATGAATCAGTTCTATGAGACGCAAGAAAAGCTGAAAGAAAAAGATGAGTTATATGAAACCTTACGAAGTAAAGCAGAAGCAGATTTTGCAAAGTATGTTTTAAGAGCGACGGCCGATTACATAAAAATTATCATTTTTACTTTTTATCTTTTACAGTGCAAACACATTGGTCGAGAATGCAAAGAAATCGACAGAACGCGAGATTACCGTACTCAAAGCGCAACTTAAGAAAGCAGAAATGAAAATAAATGGTCTTCAGTCACAGCTCGATCAGAAGAATGTTGAGAACGCCGAACTCACGCAAATGGTTGACGACTTAACGAAACTGAAGTGTTAAAGGAAGTTGAAACTATTTTAATTGATTTTGGATTATTATACTCATATTTAACTTTCACTCGGGTTTAAGTAAAGAAGAAAATATTTTTATCTGTAAATCTGTTGGCATACACATCAGTTACCAAAGTGCTTTGTTCCCTCGCCTATCCACTTTTCACTTATTTGCGAAAGCTGTAAAGAAATTCAGCTTCTAAAAGTAATCGCAAACAAATAATATTCATACGAAGAGCCTTAAATTTTGTGGAAAGCGTGTAATTAAAACTAAAAAAGAAGCGTAATTATAAATTTTAATTTTTTCATAATTTGAGTTTTTTTCTTTTCTTCCTCACACCATTCATTCATTGCATACACTCATTCGATGTATCATTGCGAGAAAATCGCAAATTTATGTAATCTGTAAATTGCCTAAAAGTGCACGATTTTATAAATGCGGTGAACGAGAAAGAAAAGCTACTTTTTACTCCGATTCAAGTGTACTGCATTCAAATACGGGTCGTTTCGTGTCAAGGTTTGCCCTGAAAGCATCTTCGCGTGCTTTTCCTTCATCTTCTGCTTCTCCATCGTCTTCGCTCTGAACACTGGTTTCGATTGCTCTTTTTCGATTTAAATCGTTCATTTTAATAGCAATTGAATATAAATCTTCAATATTATTTCAAATGTTTCCAACAGCGTTTTCTCATTTTGTAACCTTAATTATGGTCACGTTTCAGCCGCAAATAATAGTACGGTTCAATAATCGGTACTTGTACAATGTAACATTCAATTTTCTTTTTTATTTAAAAATGCTCTCAACTTTCAATCGAACAATTAATTAAAAAAGAAGTTAAAGAGGATTAAAAAATTATTTTCTTCTCCATTTCGTAGTAGTAATTAAAGTTAGTGATTGTGAACTTTATTGAAGTCAGTGTTCAGTTTAATTGCACAGCGTTTGTCGCGATGCTAATTTCTTCTTTTCTTAAGTTCAACGTTCGTATCACTTTTTTGCTATTCATTTTAACAAAGCTCGCTGCTTATTTGCAAAATTTTAATCGAAATTCATTTGAAAACAAAGTGAGTGCAAATTTCTCTAAGTGTCGTCGTAAGTTTTAAAAGTTTCAATTAAAATTGCATACTTTACAGCGAAATTCGTGAAATAAATGTGTCTTCCAATTCTTGGTTCAAGCTGCTTTTTTAGTGAGTTGTTTTAAAATGTAGATTGCAAACATTAAGCGTGAAGAATTTACACTTTTTTCTTCATAAATTTTTATTTAATTTCTCTTCGTCATTATCAAACAAAAAGCCATCACTTTTTTAACTTGAAACTTATGAATTAAAGATATGATTAACTTTTTATACGAGTGCACTTACTCGTACATTTCACTTAATCCATTACTACCTCAGATTCATTTTGGTTTAAAAAAATCGCGCTGATTAAAATTCACATCAGATTTAAATATTTATGCAAAATACTTTTCCGGTTCAATTTTTTCTTCGAATTCTTGCGCGAAGTTTTTTGAATATGGTGCAGCTTCACAAATTCGGCATTTCCTCTTCTTTTTTCTTGCATGTTTATCTTTTGGGTGTACTCAGATCATTTATAGTTTATTGTGCTCAGTTACCTTTTTAAAATAAGCAAGTCGCCCAAAAGCGTTCAACTCATTTCTTCTGCTAGCTGCAAATAACCGACGTTTGTAACCAGGAAAGAAGCTGGTTTTTAACAAGTTTTTTAAATTTAAGCTCTAAAATAAATGCGCAATGTGCAAATTCGTCGTTTTTTACTTTTCATCAAAATATTTTTTTTTCAGAAAAAACTGTAACTGAATAACCGTATCCAGATAATCGTGTTTAAAGTGCTTATTCAGAAAAAACTTATGAACTTAAATTTTTGCATTTGTCCTCTTTCAAATGCGAAAGAACATTTGTAAAGAATTTTCTCTTCACAGTTTCTTTTTGAATTTTTAACTTGATAAGCTCTCATCTGATTTGCTTTCCACTTTATAAATTTTATTATATACAAGTTCAGTAGTCCATTCATTGCGATATTTAAATGTGATTTCTTATACAACAATCCCTAGTTTCGAATTTCGACCTCAGGCTCAAGTTTTCGGAACAAGGAACCAAGCAAATCTTTTGGTAATTGCAGCCAACAACTGACGAGATTACTTTTGAGATTAAATGAAAGTCTATAATGTTTAAAGCCCACGCTAGTGACTCGAGTTTTGGATAAGTTTTACTTTTAAAACTTATCGCGAATTGGCAGTTAATTATTTTCATTGAATTCTTTGAAAATCTGGTCAATGTAGGAAGCAAAAATAACTTAATTCATTTCACTTCTTGCTCGCAAGAACACCATTTAACTTTTACTCAATTCCTTTTCTTTAATGACATGCTTCAATCACTCATTCATCCGCTATTTCTTATAAAATCTCATTTGAACGCAGTACCTACCTTACTCTCTACTTTAGCACAATCTCTATTCTGTTGAATTGTTAACGCAGTTTTTCTATTATTATCGCTGTTCATCAACTGCTTCATCAACTCTCGTTCCTTTACATTACAGCTTCATCAATAAATAATTGAGTTTGATTTAATAGACTGCGCGAAAAGGTGTGGGATTGAGTTCAAAGCGTATACAAAACAATAATAATGGTCGAACAAATTTAATAGCGAGCAGAAAGTGAGCGCATTTTCGTGAATTATGTAGCTTAGCACTTTATTTTTTATGTAGTGTGCAAATAAATTTAATTTTTCTCTTGTTTTGCCTTGCTGAGAACCATAATTTAAGCAATAAATAAAGCGAGTAAATTAAGTTTAAAAGCTTGTAAATAACGCACGATGATACAATCACTAAGGAAGTGGAGTTCATCTTGTATTTAATCATAATGAATGCATTTTAATGTAAAATAATAAGGTTTCACCCTTTCTCGTGCCTTGTTCAAATGCTTTTTTCTAAGAAATTTCTTAATTTTAGCGTAACTTTCTTTCAAGCATAAAAAGTAAAACTTAAAGCAACAAAAATATCGCATGAATTTAAATTATTCACGACAAATAACTCGTAAGATTTTAGATGAATGTAGAAATTACGTTTGAAAAGAAATTTTTCACATTTTCAATGATACTATAAATGATTATCAGTGAAACCTTAATGTATAAAAGTGAATAAATTGAATAATTGTTTTCTCTATAGAACTAACACGATTGATTCGCATTGGTACATCTAAATTACATTTTCAGAATTGTTTTTCATTCGAATAAGCACATTTTTAATGTAAAAGATTATAATTATTAATCAATATAATTTTATTTATATTTTATTATTAATGGCATAAAAGAAGAATATTAGACCAAGAAAAAGTATAAAAAATATAATTTAATTTTCAAACAATTTCACATTTGCTAGTTTTATTGCCATCGTAAAGTAAACAAGTTATTTTTTGTATAATTATTGGGAATAAAGAAAGCTTCGTTGTACTTTACCGAGAGCACAAACAAACATCGAGGTGTAAGAATCGATTTGAAATTGAACAAGAAAGAGAAAAAATTCAATTTTTAGCTAACACACAATGATTTACGAATTCTAATTGAAACGAAAAAATTTAATTAAAAATATTGCGGCATTCAATTGAATGTTTTTTCATTATTCACATATCCATCTTCATTATTTACATTGTGTTCGCTCTTTTTATTTCGCCCTCTTTTTATGCATAAACAAGTGAATTGCTCAAATTTTGACGATAAATTTCCATTAAATGTGACACTACACTATGTACCCAAAGCTAGAAAACATCACTTTCTAACTTGTTGTGTTTTGAATATGTTTTTGCTCTCTTATGATTTAGATAGTAAGCAAATCTAGACACACGTTTAGATTTGTTTTTTAATAATAAATAAATTGAAATGCATTCACTGTTTTTATTCCTTTTCACTTTCATAAAAATGCAGTAAAAAGAAAAGAATGCAGAAGAGAAATGCTAAGATGGGCTGTGCCCAAGCAATATAGTAAATCAAAGTAACCGTTACTGTACTCCAATTCTACGACAATCAAACTCTTAAAAGCCGAATTTTTTCCTCTATACTTAAAAGTTTTTTAATTTGAAATCTCGATTCTTTACTGAAAAGCTTTCGCTTTTCAGACAGCAAACATGTAATCAACAAAGCGTTGAAAGGCTTTTTGCTGCTGCTGCTGATGCCGATGCTATTACTTTAGCCATGTCCATCGATCTTATTTCAACTTCGGTGCAGTAAATGCAGTGCGTTTATAAATTGAGATCGCTCTTTATAGAGATATTTTAGCAAAAAAGTGTCACTCGGGCAAAGAAATGAGCTAATTAAATTTGTCAAATAAAAATTTTGACTTTAAAAAATGATCGATTCGCTTACAGTGTCGTACGCAATTAAAATGTAAACTTTGCTTTGCATTTCTTCGCTTCTCGCAAAAGAAAAACATTTTGAGAAAAACAAGCTCGACTAAAATTATAAGCGCAGTATATCAATCAGCGTTCGTTGAACGCTGTGAAAGTGAAATTTATTTTCTCTCGCTTCTTTTTCTTTCAAACGACTTCTCTTCATTGCTGTTTGCAGAATATATAAATGCGAGTTTGTCGTTACATTTTTTCAAAACTGACATTTATTGCGGAAAAATATGAAAAGCTTAATTATGCACGCAAGTAATTAGTGTTTACTAATTTGGTGTGGGCTCACTGCGACAACATTCTTGGTGACAACATTGTTTTCACTTATTCGCGCTCTCACTCTTTTCGCTCTCTGTCTTTGAATGCACGCTGTCATATTTATAATAGATAAAAAAAGCTTTTACACACACACATTGGCATATTTAAACATTTCTTAAGCTCGTAGTAAGTAGCGCATTTCTTCGTGCGTGACTGATGACTATTTCGCATGAAAATTTTATGAACTTTCTTATTAAGCATTATTAGCGATACACGCCGTTTGTGTTTACTTTTGATAAGCCTTAAAATGTTCTAAAATTAAATTTAAATAAAACAAAACTATGGCCGTAATTTGCCAAATTTACTTGTATGACTTCCGAAACGATTTCGACGACAATTGAATTGCGTTACATTTGAGTTGCTACAAATTTAATCAAATTTATATTTAAGTCGCAATTCATTCAACAAAATTTTAAAATGCTGATTATCTAAAGCTGCCGTAGCTTAGTGTGTTGCTGGGTTCGTTCATTGCAATCAAATCAAAAATAGAGTAAAGGTAATAGCACAACTATTTTATCACCACTCGCATCTTTCTTTGCACCTTTTTGGATAAAATTCGGATTTGGGTGTTTTTCGAGCCTTAAAACCTTTCATATCTTTCGCTCGAGCGCTAATCTTTTTTAAATGCTGATTTCGCTTTTGTAAAGCATATTCGTTCTATTTTCGTCGTCGTTACATTTTCATTTTTAAGATTCAAGTTAATTGTATTTAAGCACACTTTATGCTTCTTTTTGTTTGAACAATGAAACTTGCGAAATATAAAACAACCGCAAAGGAAAGAGATTTAAACAAAAATCACATGCCCCACATTGCATGAGTTTATATATTTTCTCGCAAATCTAGCTCAAAATTTAGAGAAATATTTTATTTTGTATGCCTTTTATAGCTTATCTGCAATGTTAAGAAAATTATTCAAAGAAAAACAATTTTTGAAACAACTTTTTCTAAAAATGAAATTGCGCTTAAATGAAGAAAAAAATGTTTAAACAAGATGATTTAGTATTTCAATAAACGATAATTTTTTGTTGGCTATCTGAGCTACAGAGCGCAGATTGAAATTTCCTTATTTGTGAAGCTAACATTCCACTTCATTAAGCTGTCATACATTTTTCGCATATCTCATTCTCTCGGATAAATGCAACATTTTCCTTCGCTTCATAAGAAGTGTACATGAAATTCTTATCGGCGACATAATTTTGTATTTAAATTTAACCGTATTCTTGTTCTCAGATTATTATCGTTATACATTTTCAAACAAAAGGTCTCAAAGAGTTTTCCTTCATTCATTGCATTCATATTTCAAGTTTGTTGTCTATTTTCATCAAGTAATAAGACAGACATACGTGATGTGTCTCGAGCAAAATTTTTTGCTTGATTTAAACAGTCGTTGTTATTGTTGTCGTCGCTTTACGGAACATGACGAGGTGGTTTGTTAGATGGTTTGTCAGATTAAACTACGTGAAAATTTTCTTCCTACTTACAGTTTTAAATGACACACACGATATGAAATTTGTGCAAAAAATGAATCTGTTTTTTCAAAAGACCAGCTTGTTTGTGAAAAATTCATAAGCGCACGTTTTGCCGATTGCGTGCAGCAATCAGGTGTTCGGTTATAAAGTGCAAACACATGATTGCGTTTCGAACCTATAGCGAAGTGAGCATCACTCGAGGACATAAACATATTTAGGAAACGAGCGAATAATTTTTTTGACATTTTATACTTCCTAAACTCACTTTACATCTTCATTTGCATTTCAAACGCTTCTCGTCGCATTTTGTCAGTTTTGACGTTTCAACGAAAAACTGCTAATTACAGGAAATCATAAAAGGGTCCGTTGAACGTTCAATAGACATTTTCGAACCAAAATGACCGGAAAAGTGACGCTTTTCTTTCTCTCTCTCTCTCTCTCTCATCGCAAGCTTTGCTCGCTTACTATAATTTTGGTCTATTTTCAAACGCAATGTTTAAACCAATTTAAAAAAACGCTCTCATCTTACTTTATGCTAAACTCACCTCTAAATTGTTTGATTTATGCCTCATCACATTTGAATATGGCTCATATTTTTTAATTTAAGCGTGAACGCAATTACAAGAGATTGATCGTAAGTTTCTTTTTGTGAGCTGAAAAACGCAAATCTCGCTACGGAATTACTTTATCTTGCGAACCAATTCGCTATTCATAATTATGCTGAAGAGAGGAGAAAAAATGTGCACAACTCATAATTCATTTCAATTAAGAAATATTTTTGAGATAAAAGAAACTTTTCGAAAGCAAACAAGATGAGAAGAATTTAAATTTAGAGTTTTTTATGCGCGAGAGCAAAAAAAAAATTAATTAATTAAATTTAATTAATGAAACAAATTTTGAATTTCAGTTTCAGGTCAAATTTGAAAAGCATCTGAACTCGAGTAAAATGAATGCAAGTGCGCATTTATTTTTCAAAAATAAACTTTTTCGATACACTTTTATTCGCGAGCAGGCAGCGAAACGAAACAATAAACATGAATGATTATGAAAAGTAAGCATCGTATTTAAACATTAAATTATTCGTTGAAATTGAGAAAGTAAAACTTTAACAGCTTTTCTTGTATAAAGTGTGAGACGAGCTTTTTCTGTGATTGTGTTAAATAAAGAGAAAAAAGAATTGCGAGAAACAATTGCGAACATTTTCAATTAAAATTTGATTAATCGCGAGTTTTGAGCGAAACGAAACGACCGCTTAATGCATAAATAATTCGCGATGCTTTAAAATTTCTCGCATTTTTCCGCACTATTTTCGGACAAAGCTTGCAATTAAATTCGCTTTTAATAGCAGGTACTGTACACGGAAATTGTTTTCGTATTCAAATCTTATTCCTCCCAATTTTTCTTTCTTCACATTTCCTTCTATTCACAAACGTTTATAATTCTACGTTTGATGCGGTTTTGTTTAAAGAAGAAATCGAATGCAACGAATTTTGATATTCAGCTGTAGCTGCAATTTATTTTTGTCAATTCAAATTTTATACTTTAAATTATCTTCAAACTTAACGCAGTGCATAAGCGCTATTTGGGCGCATTAAAAAAATTTTTCTTTAAAAATTTGCACCTTTCATCCCAGATAACGACGGTAAATCCGTAAAATTAACGCCTCTCATTTGTGTACTGGAAGAGAGGCTTTCAACCGATTACACTCTTCTGAATTAAAAGTAGACACTTTTGTTTTATTTTGCGCATTTTTGAAGAAAAATGTGAATTTAGCCAAACAATGAACTGATATTGTACTCCCACCGAACAGAAAAGCGTTCGCAAGCTGTAAGCTATGTAATCCCGTTTTTTTGCCGATCTTTTGCTTGCTTCATTACTGCAGACGATGAAAAAACATGGAGCGAATTGCTTGTACAACCGTTGAAGTTCATTAACATGATAGCTTAATGTGAATTTTGGCTTTTTTATGAAGTGTATTCACTATTTTTTGATCGGCGAAGAAGCTTCAAATTTTTTATTTCTGCTCGCTTCCAGTTTTAAACTGAAGAGATGACAGAATTTTCTTCGTACTGGAACACATCAACAAGAAAATCTTTTCACAAGCCGCTTTTTTATTTAATTTAACGCCCGTTTCGTCTTCAACGAAACTCACTGTTTTAGCTAAATCAAAGCTTCACTTCATATATTTGTTGAAAATAAAATAAAACGGATTCTGTTTATTAGATGAAATTCAATAAGTGGAGTCAATCATTTTTGCGCTTTAATAAATAAGTGATTTGAGTAGCGTTGAATTAAATTGAATTTTAACTTTTCCAATCATCCAACTTGTCATCGCTTTAATTTCACTAAATAAAGAATTTTTCATGAGTGTTTATAATAATTAATCTAATCATTTTGCTGTTTAAGTTTAAAAGTTGTTTTCAAAAAGTGTTAAACTGACATAATTTAAATTTGCGAACCCATTTAATTGCGGTTGAAGTGCACTCGAACATTTTCAGAGCAAAAAGTTTTGTAGCT
Source organism: Dinothrombium tinctorium (assembly GCA_003675995.1). Lineage (NCBI taxonomy): Eukaryota > Metazoa > Arthropoda > Arachnida > Trombidiformes > Trombidiidae > Dinothrombium > Dinothrombium tinctorium. The sequence continues at coordinate 13,214 of NCKU01001846.1, forward strand.
ACGAGCGCAAGAAGAAAGCAAAGAATTGTGCACAAGTTGATGTTGTACTTGTTTAAAAACAAGCTCTCATTGCTTTTTATTTACATTGCTTAACTTCAATTCTTTAGATTAACTTCTCTTCTTCTTTTTCTCTCTCTGTTCAATCGTCGTCTGAAAACAATAAAATAACCGCAATTTTATTTGAACACACGGGTAAACATTGGAGGATGAAGAAGAAGAAGAGAAGCAGAAGCGCTTGGCGAGATTATATATCGAATTTTTTATTTCGAAGCAAGGCAAAATGTAATTGAAAAACAAATAAGTGAAAGAGTAAAGTAGTGCGACTTCGATAATGAAATTGCATTAGGGGAATCAAAGTCTTAAAAAGAAGAAAATTAGTAATTTGCAAATTTCACTTCTCTCTCTTCGCTATCATTTTCTTATTGCTTTCTACTTCAAGTGAAGCAAATGATCGATTCGCATTTAAGTAATCACATTTACTATTAGCAAATGTTTTATTTAAATGCATTCAGATGATAAAAAACAAACGTCGACAAAATTCGCTTCAGGCTTATGCTGGCATATGATTTTTTGTTTCAATCCTTTGTTCTCTTCGTTTACATTTTTATACACTGCATCTTATTTTTTAGTCATGCAAAATCTGCACTTTTGCATTTGGTTTTCGATGATAAAATGCAACGAATTAAACAAAGCCAACTTTAAATTAAATTTTGCGCAATTACCGCTTCGCTAGAAATCGAATTTTTAAGTACAATCGTAATTGCTTATTTTCAGAATTCATTTTAAATTCAATTTTTGAGCATTAAAAATCGCTCGTAAAACGATGCTTCCGGACATTAAATCCTCTTAATCCGCTTTCGTCAAAAGCGCGCTACATTAATCTTCACGTTAAGAAAATTTTTTAAATTTCTTTTCGAAAAAATATTTTAAATTACAGAGCTTTTGGCGAAATAGAAACTTTGAAGGTAATTTAAGCAGTTAACAATTACCATTTAAAATTGATCGAAAGAAATGAAAATAGTGAAATAATTTCTTTGCTCTCTTAATGAAGCGTTAAATAAACCGCGTTCTGGTGAGCGGCGAGAGAAGAAAAACGTGCGCTCTGCTCGGGCAAATCCACTCGATATTCAGGTAAATTTTTAAAGTTTCATAACTTAAAGATTTAGTGGTAATAATGAAGAGCGAACGATTTATTATAAAAAATTTCGCTCAGGTATACAAAATGTGAGCCGAATTGCAGTGCATGAAATCTTTATAGAAACTCATTTCTCTCGCGCCTCTTTCTCGCTCTTTAAAAAGCGAAGCTATTTCAACCAAATTTATTTTTCGAGCCAACTGCTCGATAATAAGAAGAAAAAATCGTGGACATCGTGTTCGCTAATGGCAGCGTTCGAGCTTTTCGAGCATTTTTTCTCTATTTGATCGAAGCATGAAATGAGAAAATGAGCGGAGTTGAGTCAAACTATACTCTTTATATCATGCACTTGATGAAGTGTATACACCTAAAATTATGATTTCATACGATGCGAAATGATGATAGAAGTGAAGAGAGCGCTTTTCGATTGGATTATAAGTAAATCGAAGTAAACGATGTATGAAACTGCATCATCTGCAACGTTCGATATCAGTGTTCATCCTCATCTCTGCGCTCCGCGCTTCGCAAAGCGAGCAGCATTTTAGAGATGCATAATCAAAGTTAAAACACGATGTTCGGTGTACAAATAATGCAAAAAGTAGAGAAAAATATTTGATAGCGAAAAACGTTGCAAATTTGCTCTCTCTTTAGACTGTGCTTCTCGAAGCGTACATTCGAACAGAAGTGGAGCGAAACATTGTATTCGACGTTAAATCGTGCACAAAAAGCGAAACGTATAAAGATGCGAGAGAGCAAGAAAAAGATGAGGAAACAAAATTATATTCAAGATTGAATAACAGAGAAGATTAATCGAAATCACTTTCTCGCATATTTTCGGCTCGTTTCGTCTTCTCTTCTTTTTTCATTTCTTGCATTTATTGTCCAAATTATTTGAGTGATGGCAAAGCAAATATACACAAAAACGAATCCAATTTGATTTCCCTCGAGTATTGACCCTAAAAATTTCTGTGAAAAGCGGCGAGTGATCTGAACTGTAACAGCAGTTGTGTGTGTGCACCGCGCGTTGAGTATATCGCCGCATCATTTCATCTCATCTGATCTGATCGCGCGACAAGGGATGCTGCAGCACTCGAAAATGTGCTCGTCTCGAAGTGTATACTCAATCGATACATAAACTTTGTTGCAGTTATAATTGCTTCTATATTTACTCGAGTTTTTTCTTCTTTTCATTCGCTTTGTTACGAGCATAATTCAGCGATTCGTGATTTTTGAGGGTAAACCGAGCATCATTTGCTCTTTGTGCTCTCGCTCTCTGCTCGCATCTCTCCATTCACTCGTTTTAATGCTTCTCAATCATCGTTTCTGCTCGTGTTTGCTTTGCAAATGAAAGAGCTTTGCACAAAAATGCAAACATTTTAACAAACAAAAGCCAAACGTATGAAAGAAAGCGAGCCGAGAATCGCTACTCGAAAAACGATTGCGGCCTCAAATCTAATTACTGTAATGTTGATAGGCTTAGCTTGAAAACCGCAAATGAAACACCGCTGTGTAGTGGCGCGATTCGCTTCTGTTTAGCGCGTTTTGTGCACAACAAAATTGAAGCTCATTCCAGCGCTCGTATATATTCAGCAGCGCACAGCGTAACAAGCATATACTAGGCGAGAAGGCGAGAATGTAAAAGTAAAAACTATTTCCAAAAGAGATTGCATTTGAGAATAGCATGGTTCCAAAGCGGCAATAAATCTCAATTTCATATAAACATGTATCACACATACTCCTGTTTGGAGAAATAATGTGAATAAAGTAGTAATGCGAAGCAAAAAGCGAGAAAGCAATCGCGATGCGTCGCTTTTGACCGAAAATTTGATGAGCGAGGATGAGTGCAGCGCGAAGCGATCTGCTCGCTTCAATTGGCCCTCAACTCGCAACAGCAGCGGAAGAGTCGCATCATCTCAATTTCATATGTGTGATGCGTGTGATTAAAAATTGAACATCGCCGAGGGTTCGTCTAAATATGCACGTAATGCACCGCTGTCACTCGGTAGAGAATCGGACTCCGCTTCTGTGTTATTGCTCGGCAGAGTGGCGTATTAAATAATTGATGAACAAATCTCATTTTCGCCCGCAAACGCAAACTCCCAAAAGTGTTTTTCATACTTATTTCATGAAATTGCGGTGATCGCGATCTGTAGCTACGATACAAACTGTACGTTTGTGTGCGAGTGTACATTTGGTGTACACTGTGCACTTGCCAACACAAGTGTACCACAGTGACGGGCGGACCAATGAGCTATTCTCGCCTAGGCGTATAACAATCCTCGTCTCGATTTATTTCAATACACTCGCACACACCGCACACAGACCTACACGAAGAGCAGATCACATGCGTGCACTCGATGCACTTCTGCAATGGCCGGAGTAGATTAACTCGCGGGGCGGTGGTGAAGCATCTACGGGGCTGGCTACATGCACGGCTTGCAGCTCAGTGCATATGAATGTGTGTTTAACGAAATGTGTTATAAGAAAGACAGAAGCAGCAATAGAGTAATGCTCATTACGTAGCGAATAAATAAAGGATCGCATTACGCTAAGAGAAGCATTAACCGAAGCGAGCACAAATTTAGCGAAAGTTTAGTTTCAGAAAATATCGTTGCAAATGCTTTTCGACGGAATGATGAGCACGGATTCGGAGGCGTTTACAGAGAAAACGAGAGAAAAGAGAGAATAGAGAGACTGAGACAACGGCAGTAGCAACGGCGAAGAGCAGAGTGCAGAGCCCATTGCGATCGGCATAAAGCGACCGAAACGTTATGCAACTGCTATTTGCTCATTCACTCGTGAACAGCGGAATCGAGGATTTCGATTCGAAGCCATTGTGAATCGATGCGATAAACACTACACTATTACAATTGGCGCTGTACCAGAAGTCGAGACCGCCGCAACAGCAAGAGTCGCGATCCGTAGAAAAGCAGCATTCGCTGCCGTGGATTTACTCGCGAATTGAAAAAGGATTCCTCATTTTCGGCTCTAAACGCCGTCTCTCACGCTTTCAGTCGTGAACTGTACTTTGTATCTCTATTTTCGCTCGCTGTTTGCGTGTCTGTGCGTTATCAATTCGATTTCAGTTTATACACTGCTGTGTCTGTCTGTGCGAAATCGGATTCACTTTTCTTCGCTCGATTCAATAAGGTTAATATCGTGCACAAGTTCATTATACAAAGGAGCACATTTCGATAAAGACATAACGCGTTTCGAGTATATAAATACCCGGCACGATTTCGCATTTTTAACTGCAACAAAGAACTCGAGACGCTGGAAACGCGCTTCGCTCGACTGTGCCCGGTCGAGCAAAGCAGATTAAACGCTTTTCGCTTTTTAATCGCTATTTTGCACATAGGCACAGCGTAAGTAATAATAACGCGCACAACAGCGGTGTAATACTCGCGCAGTAAATTTCGACGATTAACTACGCGACTAAATTAATCCTATTCATTGCCAATCTCCGGCTTCATTTATCTCCATCATTGACTCCTTCTCGCCTCGCACTCGACTTTCCTCGCGACTCTCGCTGTCTTTCGCTTCTCGCATCACAATTACACTTCTCTTCGCTGCCTAAATTAAAAATCGCACTCTTCTCTTCTTTTTGCTCTTTGCAAACTTAATTAGCTTTCATTTAAAACACGTTTGAAAAATGGCGATAAACGTGGTGAGACAATTGCAGGGTTAAGCGCAACTTGATGCTTGATGATTTCTTGCTTTCATTCTTTTTCGACATCGTTTAATTACTATTTATAATTATCACTGACTTCAACTCTAATCTTGAAATTTTTCGTGTTCATATTTTCGAAAGCACGCAGTTTTATTTATAAACGCACGCTGCTCGCTCGGCAAATTTAATCTTTCCTTGCGAAATGAGCAACAATTAATCGCTTTTCAAATTGAAATCAGTTTTTGCAAATAGAAAAGAAAAGTTTGTAATTTTCGATAATAAAATGAAAAATAATTTTCTGTACTTGATAATTGTTTTTGATTAGCTCGTTTTTCGCTCCCTCTTTAATTTTAATCATGGTATTGAAAATTGTTATTTAGCGTGTGAGAGCACATTATTCAAATATTTTCATTATTTGTAATCGAGTTCATTATTTCGGCGCTCGTTTTTCTTTATTCCTTCGCTCGTTTCCTTGATCCAATAAGCCGATAGTTTGAATCAAATTAACTTTTTTCGGACATAATTATTAAGCGAGAAAAAAGTTGAAAATTCTAAAATAAGTCGATACAAGAAGAAGACGAAGAAGTGAAAAACGTGAGATTTTCTTACGACTACTTTCGTACGACTACGAGGCTTTCTTACGAGTTTAGCTTAAACGATTTGGATAACATTTTCGATTCGTTTTTAATTTTTATCGTTTTCTGGTTTTTGTGATACTTATACAAACAAAAGTTAAATCGCGTGAATGCGAACGATGGATGGCTTCTATTGAATTGCATGAAGCGAATTTTTTCTTTGAATGTGCATTTAAAAATTAATGCCTCGTTCCACTTTTAGCATCCATTAATCGGTAAACACATTTCTAAATAAGAACAGGTAAACAAAGAATGAAACTTTCAAGAAAAAGTAGAAGAAGATGATGAATAAGAAGAACACAAGAAGAAGCGATGATATATGAACTCGATAGCTTCACTGAGTATAATTAAATCGTGCAATTTGCACAACTTTTTTCATGTATAATATGCTAGATGAGTTTTATTTATAAAGAATTTCATTTTATATTTGTTAAACAAAAAAAAATTACACTTTCAAATTCGAGAGATTTTTATATTGAAAAAAAATCGAATAAACTTTTGTGTCTTTCACTTACTTTATACACTTGAAAACGAAAAGAAAAGTTCTCAATTTTTTTAAAGTTAAGTGAATCATTTTTAGAACAATTTCATTTTGTGCGCGCACACAAACAAAAAGAGCGATAAAATTTATACTTTACTCACCTATACGTTCAAATGGATTCATTTTATGTGTATGAGTTAAATTTTGAAACAAAAAATTAACTTTTTTTATCATTTATATATACGTGTAAGTATCCACTTCATTAGCACACAGATGCGGTTTTTTATTTTCTTATGTGCAGAGAATAAAACCACTTTTTCCGCGAGTAATTTAGAATAAAACAGCACTTATGTTTTCTTTCGCTATTTTGTGTGTGTGTGTGTGTGCACTTCGAAGCGAAGATAGTGGAAAATGATTTATATTAATATTACACACGAGAAGCAGTTCTAAATGATGCGAATATGAAATCGAGAAAGACAGATTATTTTCGAGCGAAAGGCTTGTGCACGGTGACAATTGTGTACCGCAAGAAAATGATGAGTCGAGCGAATATTGAGTTGAGAACAGAGTTAATAATATTAATTACGATTTGAATTTCAATTTATCGCGGCTGACTTTAATAAGCCATTTAAAAATTAGGTGAAAAAGAAAACGTTGCGAACGCATCGAGCGCCGATTTTATTTATAGTGAATGGCGCGAAAAAATTCCAAGTAAGAAGCAAAAAGTGGACTAATTAAACGAGCGTGAGCTGAAAACGATGCGAAGTAAATATAAAGCTTAATTAGTATACAATTAAATAGCACATAAATCGAAGTGGATGTGTACAGCGCGTGTGAGCTCGCGATTAAAGCGTGTCGACGAGCGACAACTCATTGATAGTTTTAATGTGGTTCCAATTACAAGCATCATTAGCTGACAGTTTATTTGGCCTTTTTCTAATGAGCGATACGAGAGAAGCGAAAATCCTCGATTCTTTTCCTTCGCTGCTCGTCGCAAAATGCAAACGCATCCTTTAATTACCTAATTTCGTTACACTGATTAATGCTTTTCCCTTTACGCCGTTCTCTCTCGCTCTCTCTGTCGCTCCTGCTCTCCCAGTAATTAAAAATTCACGTTCAATTTTTGCTTCTTGCTTCTCGCTCAAACATTTTCGCCCGCTTTTAATTATAAATTCGCTGCTTTTGCTTTTCTTGCTTCTCTTCATTTCTCTTCTCGTGTTATTTTAGTCGAACACTCGTTTTTTCTTTATTTATTTTCATTTTCAACTCATTTTTCACTTCATTCGATTCTTCTTAATTAGATTTCGAATGATGCGACAGACGCGTATTCCGAGAACCAGCGTGGCCACACTTCTCCAATGTTTCCAATTTGAAACTCTAATCATGAAATTCCATTCAAATCGTGTTCTCCGGCTTTTTACAGCATGTTTCGCGCTTTTTATCTGCCTTCTTCATCGCTTTTTCTTCATCTTCTTTTTCTTCGCTTCTGTCTGCTTTTTCGTCCGCTTGCATTAAGAAACGCGATGACGGAAAATGGATTGCAACACAAATTTGAAGGTTTTTTTCTTAATATTTTATCTACTCCGAAGCGATTTACAAGAAGCAACAGCATCAATTGCTGCTTTATGATCGAAAGCAAAATGAAAAAGAATTGAGTTGATTGAGTAATTAGATTTTGGCAAAAAAAGCTAAAAGTGATGTGAATTGGGTAAAAAAGAAGCAAATGAAGGATGAGAAGAAGAAAGACTTGTTGTCATTCGTATCTCGAGTGTAGGCTGAGAACTTTTGGTTTGTGTGCAGGGCATTAGACGAGAATGACCCTTGAAGATGTGCATTTAACTAAGACTTGTGCACTAAATGTTCTCGAATGAATTTTGCTTTTGAGATGCGAAAGATGTATTCGCGAACAATAAATGACTTTGTTGCTGCCGAACGTCGCCGCAGTCCGTAATTGTCAGTGAGACCAGGCGTGGTGCCGCGCTAATACGTAGAGATAGTTTTGAACAAATATAGCGTACAAATTCTGTGAAAATTGTGCGTATTTGTACTCGAGAACATATGGTTTTGAAGAAGCGAAGTGAAAAGTTACGCCGCGTGAATTGATTTCGGAAAACGAGTAGCAAACTTTTTCACTCGCTTCGGTAATAAGGCAAACGACGATTATTCAGTTCATTCTAGTACAAAACAGCATGTACACTGTGCTACTATGTGTGTAGCATTTATAGTTCCGTTTACATCTATAGATTCTCGCTCTCTCTCGCTCTCTCTTTCTCTGTTCACTCGTTGTAAACCTAAACCAAAACACTCCCTTTTTCGCAGTTTTCTAGTCGAAAAGGCACACAAAATGTTTGTTCACTTTTCGCAGAATACATAACCGAAAAATTGTACTCGTCATTATTTCACAAACTCAACAAAAATAACACTAATGTGAAAATGATACACTCGAAGCTGGCTATTTGATCACAGCGCAACAAAACAATTGACATTCATTATGGTAATAATAATTTCGATTCTGATTAGAAAGCGCTGATTAAAGCGAAAAAAGAGCGCAAAAAATTCAAACTTTTGGGAAGTGTTAGCATTGTGTGCATCACTAATCTGCTTGCATCGACTTCCTCCTCTTCTCTTTTCTATTCTCTCGAAAAGCAGATATCATCATCATTAAAACATTTTGCTCATTTTGATACTCATACATTCGTGTTTTACCCCTAAAAAGAATGAACATATAAAACGCTATAATTTGCTTTATGTTATTATCCTTTTTCGGTAAGCCATATTTTCATGTTTAAAGAGCGCTTCACTCGCATTCGCGCTAAAAAACAATGCGTTATCACACAATCTCGGCATAAGAACTACGAATTACAAAATTACGATTTTATTGCGTGCCAGCCGCGTTGTATTCTTGTTTATTCGCCCTTCTAAATGCTCGAAGCGATCAATTGTTGTGAGAAGAAGATGAAGAAGAAGAGAAGAGCGGATAAATTCAAAGCCTAATTTAAGCAAAGCTTGTAAAAATACTTGCAAGCAAAAATATATCATAAATCAATGTTTAATACTTTGCTTCATGTGCATCCCCACACTGAGCACACTTTTTCGTGTTCGCTAGGTTTCGACTTTTAATTAAAAATTTAGCATAAATTAAGCATTTTTCAACGAAAACGGTAAAACTGTGCAAATAGATTTACAGCTAACATTTGATCGCGTGCCACACAAACATTTGTACTAAGAATAGCTAAAATTTGATATCAAAGTTTGCTTACACATGTTTTTTCTACTCAAAAATTGCCTTAAATTTGAAATTTCTGCCTGT
>NCKU01001847.1:0-22435 GCA_003675995.1 Dinothrombium tinctorium
TATCTTAAATTTTGTTGAAAAGTGAAATTTTCACTTTTCAAATTTTGTTCATGTTCATAATTTTTGATTCAATGAATTAAAATTTATAATTTGTAAATTTTTTAATTTTTTTATTGCATAATTGCATTTATTGCATTTTGTGCATAATTCGAGAAATTAAAGCGGCTTAATGTATGCATAATTATAAATTTTTATTGCATTAAAGTCAGACGTCTACTAATAAGTCGCGAAAATTAAAATTTTCTACTAACAATTCAATACTTAAACTGATCGCTGACTCTTAAATCTGTAAAATAAAATTTGCCCATGAAGCAAATGGAAAACGTGAAGCAACTGCGAATTTTTATTCAAGTTTAGATTAAAAAAGGAATTGAGGCTACAAAATTTTTTGAAAATGTTTAATTTAGCAATAAATAAAGCTAAAATTATTATTTCACTTGAGACAATAGAGAAAATCATTTTTGTGAAAAGAAAACAGAAAATTTGCTTTCAATTCCATCGTCAATTATTATTTTGAATTTTTTTGCTTTTATTGAGTTGAATCGTGAGAAATGGATCGCAAAATTTCGCTTTGATAACTTTTAGCGCTGTCATTTGTAAAAGAGTAATAAGTTTCGGTGGAAATGTTTTTACTTAAAGACGCTTGAGATATGCTGTTTGAGAGACTTTCGCATGTAAGATAATTATTTGAACAACTGTTCGACGTTTGATTGCCAATGCTATTCATAACGGGCAGTGTTTCGCCGCTGCGATCGATGTTGGTTAATGAAGTAACTTGTTCGAGATTGTAAATGGTTACGCCGAGAATCACGCAGCAGAACGAAACAAAATAAAGCCAATGAAACTGTATAATTAAAATAAAATAAGACAATTAATTTGTCGCTTGTTCAGCGAAAAGCGCCAAGCGAAAATTGCATCGCATCTCAGCTCATTGTTTGCCACATCGTGTGTCCAGTGAGGTGAGGAGCAAGCAGCAAGTAGAAAGAGTTTCATTGTTTCTTTCATCATTACTTCTACTTTCGCTCTTCATTTTAGCCTAATTTTAGGCCTTTCCTTTCATTTTATTTCTTATTTGCTTTTGTTTCATTCGCAGAATTGAGCTACAATCGCGAGCTCAATTCTGCGAATGAAGCGATTGTGCGTACCTTAAAATTAAATAAATAGAGACCAATAAATAGCGAGTAAATATCCGCAGAGAGTAACGAAATATTGACCGCAGTTGCATTGCTTACACGCAAAACCAGGGGCATCGTGATGTAGAGCGTTAATAGGCACGCAGCAAAGCCAAAAATAAGCAATAGCTCTTGCCATTTATTCAAACTCAGCGCACTCAGTTCTTCTCTTTCGAGTAAAGCCCTGCAAAACAGAGAAGACGATGTAAGGTTTGATTTCGATCACTTAAGGCGAACGGTCCATCAAGCGCTTACAATTGTATGCCGTTTACTATGCTTCCGAATAAGCCTAACATGCCGAGAAATTCGACGATGCTATAACTTTTCACCACATACTCTTCGGCTACATTCGATACACCATATAACGCGGCACCCGTTATGCATAGCAAATCTCCGAGTACTCGATTCTTGGCTGAAATCAATCAATAATAAAACAGTTAATTTAGAAAATACTCAATTCTTAGTTTCGTCATGTAGTATAGCGCTGAATTAAAATTTAATGCTTTTGAGATTTTCATTTTATTTTAAGCTTATGAGGTTTGTTTCAAATTTGTTTTTCATTTCACTTCTATCGTGTTTTTGTGCACTCATTTTAAATGAAAAGCAATTTTGATTTTCCTGTTTGAAATAAAAAATGGTTAACTTTGCAGCTTTGAAAAGATTTTTATACATCTTCATCTATTATTTTCAACAATTCATGAACAGCTTGAAGTGCTTCTTTTTCATTATATTTCACAGCTGAAACATACCCTTGGTTTCATGTCTTCCTTCTAAAAAGTCAGCGTAAATCAAACAACTGATACCAATGACGGCAATGCAAACACCGATGATATGAATCAAACGATATCTAACTTTGATCCATAAATATGAGAGTACGAGAACGGTCGGTATAGCGAAGCAATCAAGCATCTGTAAATAGCAATTTTTATTCGTACTAGCATTTATCTTACTAATATAATGACCAACTTGAACGCTTGTAAATGTGGTGTATTGATAAGCTTTCACCACAAGAAAATTAGCTTCGACATCAACTATTGCCAATAAGAGATATTTCCAGCCGCGAACACGAAGCGTATTAATTAAGCCACGTTCAGCAGGTTTACAGATTGACCAAGTTGTGAATATAATGCCAAGCATGAAATAATTGAGGAAGCTTTGCGCTACGAGAAAACAAAATTAAGAAGAAATTATTCAAGAAGCACAAATAATGCATCAATTTCAACAGATACTCTCATTTTGAAAAAAATCGCTTTAATTCAGAGCAAAAATGGGATAAAAGCCTATTTCTTATGCTTCAAACATTTGTGATACAAGCGCTATGCTTTCTATTTTGTAAACATTCTGTTAGCTTATGCAACCAGAAAAATGGGCCATAAACAATTTCTAAAATTACGCGCTTACAAACACTGTGTATGCTAAACAACATTGGCAGTTGACAGTTTTAATTTAGTTGGAACTTTCTGAAATTTGAAAAAAAGAATTTTATGGTTTATTACTTTATACTTGGTATGGTTAACTTTATTTTATGGCATTTGATGTCCTCGTTTTTTTCATTTTCAAAAAGATTTTTGATAAAATTCTTACAATAAAAGTGCTCAAACAGCTTGATTTTGAATTTCATTTGAACTGACTTTAACAGATCGACGTTTATATTAAGAACCGTTTTTGATATGTGCAAGGAACGCAGATGAAAGGAGTTATTCAAGTGCGAACCTTATAATTAAGCCTATAATTGAGTGTATTGAAAAGAATTTTTTTCGATTACTGGAGAACATCGAAAACGATTTTTGTCGGCTTTGTTTAAAATTAAAATGTTTTCAAAACTAAATCACTACCGAAAAGTGTGATAAATGACGCCATAATGTTACTCTTGGCACCCAGCGTTATTTTGACTAAATTATTTTATTGGGTAAATGACTTGACAAAATGTTTTAATTGCAATTTCACTTTTAGTAAATATTATATCTTTCTTATGCCTATCATCAATCATTACTTTGCTATAAAAGTGATTTTGTTTTTATTTTCATTGTTTATATTCAAAGATTTTAAAGTGTCGTTTTAATGCATTTGTTAGTAGTCAGCTTCGAAGAAAATGTTAAATCTTAACAAATTTTATTTTATTTTTTATTATCCTCTTACAATTAAGCCTATTTTTTGTGCTTTGTATTCGTTATTTTATTATTTTCATTCCTGTTTTTGATATTCACAAGCTCTGACTGTAAGTAATGGATATGATTTAAGGTTGTTTTGATTTTAATAAAGAACGAAAGCTAAAAGATGCGCCTAACATGTGAAAACGATTATTTTTATAAAAGCATACATGAAGGGTTAAAAATAGCGTAAAAAGTGTGTTAAATCCATTAATTTTAGCGAGAGAGAAATAAATCGTAATGTCTTTTTGATATATGTCGAACTTTTTTTTGCAAAACTTTCTTCGTTGTAACATTCTCTTTTTTTTAAATTTGGCAAATGATTTATGACTTAAGTACTTTAACTTTCGCTTTCAATTAGGATTATATTGATCAAAATAATATAACAACGTGTAATTCTCACTGAAAGATCGTATTCGCCATTTTTCATTTCAATCATAGTTTAACTTTACCTGTAGGCGCATAAATTTTAAAAGTTCCTTGCAAAATTTGACTAGAAATGCCTGTTCCACAATTTAAAAGTGAAAGCACTTGTCCCAGAAGCACTGATTTCCACACTCTCCTGATAAAAACAAATGTTGTATAAAAATCGCAAAAATCTTAAAAGTTTCCAACTTTTTTCTAATATTTTCGGCCACAAAACTTATTTGAAAAAGGCCGATCGCATTTTCGCTTCTTACTTGTTTTTGAATTGGTTTCTACACATTGAGGGAGAGAATAATGCCATTGAATTAAACTTTTTGAGCACAAAAGCGAATATTGGTCGCTTTAAAATTTACACAGCTGCCTGTCATTTTCAAAAATCATCTTGCTTCACTTTTGCTTTCAAATGTTTTCAAATATTTTCAATTTATCTAATGTCATTTTGCACAAAAAAGAATTGAAAAGTTTTGTGCATTTGCGGTTAAACTGAAAATTACCGATCATCAAATGGATGAGTTTTTAATATACAGTTTCGGAAAAAATATTTGCTTGAATCTTAAATTATTCAGCTTTTTAGACTCTAGAGCATTCTTTTATCAATCTTAGCAACTTTGAAATGATATTCCCAAAATGAATGCTAACAACAACAATAAAAATTACAAAAGTTAAAAAGAAATTATCCAGAAACTAAATAAGCAACAATCATAAGTAATTTCAGTTTTTTTCATTGTCCGTATCAATATTCAGAAGATGTTATTTAATGTTTGTACTGATTTTTTGTAAAAAACAATACTTTCTCAGGAAAAAATGTTCTATAGATTGAGGCAGAAGTAGAACATGAGCGGTCAATTCGCTTTCGGATAAAAAATTACTCACTTAATCTGCTATTGAAATAAAAATAAGAATTACTTAAGTCTTTCTACAAATTTATAAATGTCGCCAGTAGACTAAATTATTTTTCGGAAACAATAAGCTCTCGTACGCGAACACTTTATTTATTTGACAAAGCAAAAATAAGCACCAACTCATTTTTCTTATAAGTTTTTAACAGTAAAAAGGAACAAAATCGATGAGCTTAATTTTACACCGTTCAAGTGCTTTCATAATTCATTTAATGTAATGTGATCGCTTGTGCTGCTATTAAAGCATACGAAGTATAGATATGAAATGAACGTAAACCGCTTAAATATTTTAATCGATAAAAATTTGCAGCAGTTTGCGACACATAATAAGCTCAATGATTTTAGGATAATGGTGTGGCGAGTGATAAAAGAGCCTAAATTTGAAAAGAAAAGGGAAAATCACATGAATTTAAATACATAGATTTTATCAATTTAGACTGGTCATGTGCTTTTTAAGAATTTTGTAAAATTAGCTTGCGTTTGCGGCTTATTTCAAGCTTAAGGTGCATAATAAGAATAAAGAAGTGAAAAGAGCGAATCTCAAAAAATTTCAAAATTGGCAAATAAACAATGCGTTTGAATATATATCACCATAGAGAGGTGGCTAGCAGAAAAAATGACTCTAATTACGGTCGAATAAAACTTTTCATTTGTTTTTATTTAACAATAATGGATTAATTTAATATCTTACAGCTGTTTAACATTTTATGCTGTAAAAGCAATTAATTAAGTAAAATACTAAAAAATAAATCGATTTTAATTTAATTGCTTTTCAGAGAGCCACCTATCTACACTGGCATATGATTCAGACTTATAAGGAAAAGCACCTATTAAGAGACAAGCCATCAATTAAGAGACACCTTATATCTCGCTATCTATTTATGTTTAATTTCTTTTTCTTACATTATAAGAATTAATCAGATATAAAAATAAGAAGATTTAAAAAAGATCAAGAGAGAAAAAAGCTTATAAGTGGAAAGCGAAAAAATATATTTTCGCGTAAAAATTTTTTATGCCATAAAAAAAGCTATTTTTCGTTCAAAATGCAGCGAAAATCAAATAATTTCAATTTTATGGATTTTAATTGAAAGAGTGCGAAAAACTAAAAAGTTTTTAAAATATTTGTTTTATAAGAGCAAATTTTTGATTTTTGTTTCATTTCAACTGTAATTGGATTAAAATTTTTCACAATTAAATATTAGAGAATTTCACATAAACAAAGAGAAATGCTTTAGCTTGTAAACCGGCACGATTTTTGATTGCTTTAAAAATCCTACCGCAGTTACCGATAATGAGAAATTTTAGAGTTTTCTGATCTTAGTTTAAAATAAATTTTAAAGATCGAGAAGATTGTAACCAAGTGAATTCTTATCGAGAAAGTGAACTTGTACCTTTAGTTGCTGTTTTCAACATAAATTAATTTCAAATCTTCAAAAAGTTTAAATTTGCTCTAAAAACAGTTGTAATGTTGAGATGGCTTTTCAATGTTAAAACTTATTTTAACCGATCGGACAGAAAAAGTTTGCTGGTAATTTAAAAAACTTTTACTATGGTTTTTTAAACTCTTTTATTAGGGTCACGTTCTTTCTTTAATTTGCATAATTTTTGCATAAAATAAAGGAATGAATGCATAAATATTTTTCATTTTATTGCATACAAATATCTATTTCTCTAAGCACTCTACTTATAACTCTAGAACTTCGTTTATTTATGAGTGAACTTGTGTTTTATATGGTTATTTCACTAACAATAAAAGTTTTAGGCCTAAATCATAAGAACTTAACTAACTTTTGTTTCTTAATGGGTGCTTTTCTCCATACTTTATTTGTCACTCGTACAGTAAGAAAAAGCGATTGAATCCACTTCGTTTAACATGCATTGGACAAGAAAATGAAAATAATTTCAATGTATTTAAACCTAAATTTCTGCAATATTTAAATTCTGACTCTGTGTCTTATACATGTTTCTAAGATTAAATTCATTCATTCATTCATTCATTCATTCAAATTAGCTTGTTAAAGAGTTAAACGGAATTAATAATAAAATGGAAAATTTTCCATTGAAAAAAAAAGAAGAAAAGTTTAAGCAAATGAGCTAAGCTTTCGGTTAACACTCATAATAGAATTCATTTACGTTGAGCTTAAGCGTAACCACGTTCGTGTGCAGTACGCTTTTTTTCGATGGTAAAAAAAGTTTATTCCAATTAAAACTTACCATTGCGCAAGATTCACGAATAATTGGTGCAAGCACATCGCTTAAGATTATCGATAATTGTTAAATTGTAAGGAGTTTAATAATTTATCAAATATTCAAAAAATACATTTGTGAGAAAATCACAACTTAATGAATGAAGTGTGCGATGTTCATTAAAGCAAAAAGCGAATATTTGATCAAAAAGCAAACAAAATTAACTTTGTGTACGTCTAATCTAAAAAGAACTCAAGAACTCTACTGTACACTCTGTTCATTAAAAAGTAAGCATTTCACAACGCTTGGACGTTATTTTCGATTCATTCCAAAATTAACACGTGTACAACTGATACGATGAGTGCGATAAACGCACTTCGATAAGTTTCGAAAGCGAATTGAGCAAACAATCAATTTGAAAACGCTATCTTTTATTCAATTTTACAATTACTGTGTTCAGGCGTGAAATTTGCTGAGTGATGCTCAGATGTGACAAGAATAAAAGGCCATTCCGTTTCTTCTTCGCGGCCGAAGAACATCTCAATGTCTCTAATGCGTCCATTTCTTCGCTTTTTACTTTCTTTTCATTTTTTTATTTTATTTCATTTCAATTTTTATATATAATCTCATGTATTCATTTTTTTATGATTTTCTTAATTTTTCTTTTTTACTCAACAATTTGGCGTTCGACGAAATTATCTTTCCACTTTAAAAAATTTAATTAGTTGCCAAACCAAAACAAAAACTCAAATAATTCGTTCGATGATTGCAATACGTAGACTCAAAAATTGCAATAGAGAGATTATTTAAGAATTCTTAATAACTACTATGAATATTTAAACAACTTTTCTTGACAGTTTAATATTAATATTGAATCATATGTTTACTGCAGAAAATAAATCTCAAACTTTTCGTTCGCAAAATTCTAGAAATTTGATGTTTACTTGTTGGCTCTTTTTTCCTCTTGTGAATTCAATTAATAACGTGTTTAAAAATTAATTTGATCACTGATTTCTTCACCGAAAAAGTGAAGAAACTCGAGATGATTAAAAATATGGCGAAAAAGTACATTTCATTCGATAACGCAATGAATTAAGACGCGAAAGTGAAAACGATCAATGCTTGCTGCTTTTCGACAGCGAATGCTGGCCATTGAAAAAAATTTGATTGTAGCTTCGAGTATTCTTTAAAAAAAAGTGGACATCAATTTTAAAAAATGGACATTTCATGTTTGCCATTTTTCGCGTAGAAAAAGAAAAACAGAAATCAGTCTTTTCTGAACTGACACTGAAAAAGTTTATCGTTTAACCGAATTGACCTGCAACAAATAATCTTCGCTTTTTCTTTCTTACTCGCAAAATATGCAGAGCACTTTCGCTAGTTTCGAACACGTCAAACTAGAGCTAAATCGATGAATGTTTTTACTTGAAAAAAGTTTTCATGGAATACATTTAGTAGGCGTTAACGACGACAATCGCTGAATTTTCACTCAATTTAATGTTTGACAGCAAAATTTATTGCGATTCCTAACCGATTCGCTCTTCTTTCATCTAAATTCCTATTTTGAAGCAAACTTAAATAAGATAAAAGAGTGATGAATGAAAAACGAAACATAGTTTTAATCTCTCAAATATTAAGCGTTTAACGCTTTAAAAGTGTTTGAAAAAGCGATTCTAAAAGTTTTTATGAATACGTTGCACCTATGAAAGGTGTTATACAATTTTATAGGAACGATATAACGCATTAAGTTTTCATTATTAAAAAAATTGAAATTCAATCTATTCAAAACTTAACAATGCATTTGCTTTAAAAAAATTTGAGTATTCAAAAGAAGTTTAGCTCAAAATGTTCATTGTATCCTTTTATCGCTTCAAAATTCTTCTCTTATCATTGTTCAAATCTCGTTTAATGTTTGGCCAGCAACTGTTTTTAGATCAAAAATATATGAACGCGTGAAAACAATCAGCTTATATTTTTAAGCAGAAACTACTGTATACGAAACTTCTTCAATAATTAATGTGAGTTTTGTAAATTTTGAGCAAAGAATATTTAATTATGAAAATGTTACTAACTCAAACTTCACGCGATCGTTATGTGCATAAAAATATTTTTAATATCGCATTTGAATCTTTGTTATGGTTAACTTTTTAAAAAAGGTCTGGAACCGCTCGAATGCTTTTCTTGTAAGTCAAATTTAGTTAGTTACTTTCAACCTTTTCACAAGCAAAGAGAAGAAGAAAAAGGAAAGAAAATGAAGCCAAAAAACGATCTAAAGAACATCATATTTACTTTTCGCAAAAAACGTTCACTTCTATTCCTTTTAACTATAATTTTGGTCCCAAAGTACCCCCGCTTTGATTGCAATTAAGCTTTTTCAACAGACAAGTATTTATCTTTATTCTCTTTTTTTTTGCCTTTGATCCACTCAAATAATGAAATCCTTCACGAAGTAAAAGGCGAAAGTATTGTGTGACAAAAAGAGATAAATTCTCTCGTGCTTGAATGCATGAAAAAATTAATTTATTTTCCTCTCGTAAACGACAAAATAAAATTGGGCAAGTGAATGAATTCCTTTTTGCCGCAAATTGTTCCGACTTCGCATTAATCGAATTCTGCGTGAAATATGAAGAAAAAAAATCAAAGTAAATATCATCGATTTTATATTTTTTAAATTCAATGGCGACAAAAATAGTTTTCGAGCGAGTACAGTAAGGTTTAAAACGATAGTTTTGTTTGAAAAAAGACAGAAAATGTTACTTTGTACTCGTTATTACGCTTGGACTTCTCTAATGTCGAGTTGTAAATAGTAGTTTGTTGAAATAACTATGATTTCGGTTTTAAATCGAGCGCTATTTTCGAGAAATGACTTTTCGCTCATTTTCGCTGGCAACTATAACCGTTTTTCGCTGCTCATTACTTTTCTATACTACGAATCATTGTGAAAGGAAATTTTTATCATCCTTTTCGAGTGAATCTACGCGTAAAGTTAAAATTTCTATACTTATGGATGTGTGAACTTTTTTTATGACCGACACTTGCTTTTGGGAACACATTTTGAAATGCTCACCTACTTAAAGTAAAAGTGAAATTGATTTTTCAAATGGCCACTTTTACAATAAATAAATTTTATTTCCACTTTATTTTTCACAACTGCGTACACGCTTCTCACTCTAACAATGCTATTTTCAAATATCGCTTTCTAGCTCGTTTCCAACTAAATTTTACAAAATATCTACTAAATACATCGTTTCGCGCTATGTATCAAGAGCTAAAGTTCAAATTACATTACACTTTCACTGATAGCACATTTTAAAAATTATTTTGACTCATACACGGAATGCTTTTGTTACAGTGCTCTAAAATAAAAATGAGTCCACTTAAAATGGTTTATTTGGTCAAATTATTTATAAATTACATTTGAGATCAAATGTTTTACTGGATCAATTAGATTGACCCTTTTCAATTATGAAAAAATTTTGAAAATTTTTAAAACTTCCAAGTCAATCGCTAGTCATCAAGCTTCGGTAGTTGTAATTTTAAAAATAAACCATGAACAAGCAAATGAGTTTTTTTTTAAATTATTCCTGAAAATAAAATTTTTCAATCCTGAAATGTTTACATTTGAGAGCACATTTCACTTAAGATAAAATGCATTCGCGTGTGTTTAACGTTAATGAGTTCGGCGGTCTTTTTACAGGATTTGTATCATATCTAATCTTTCTCAGAGAACTGTAATTAGTAGGGCTGGTCAAATAGATGATTTTGTTACCTTGAAATAGGTGATTTTTAGGTGATAAAATATTAGCAAAATAGGTGATAAAATAGGTGATCAAAAATTCAGAATTTATTAAAATTCTTAATGAAATTAAACCTTTTTAACAGAATTATCGAAATAAAAATTTATTGAAATTATTTATCATGTATTTTTCAAGATTTTCGGATAAAAAAGAAGTACGGTTTTCTCGAAGAATTGATATGTAAACTGAAAACGAGCGCTCAACATCTACAGAAACTAGAGGAGCATATAATATTTTGGATTTTTGATCGTAAGAGCGTGTTTCAGAAGTGAAAAAATCTAAATAGGGATTTTTTGAGAGCGATTTATTAAGCTTGTTGAGAGCTATGCCTTTCAATTTTGACTTACAATCATTCATTATTTTCTGTTTATCAACAACACTTAATCCAGATTTCTCGAGATCTTCAATTGCTCTAGGAAGAAATTCAAAATATTTCAGTTCTGGAAGTTTTTCATGAATGCTATGGTTATTGTATATTAAATTTGGAGCTTTAATTGCTTTAGTTTCTTTACTTTTCTTTTTTCTAAACTTTATGAAATCAGAAAATTTTGTGAAATTTTCTGCATAATATATAACTGAATTTATCGAGGATATCCATCTAGTAACAATGACTTCCGAAGGTAAATTAAGCTGAGTTTGCTCCTTAAAATAAGCTTACCTTTCCGGGCATTTTAAGAGTACTTTCCTATTGATGAGTGATTAAATTACTTTCCTAAATTGATAATTTTTTAGCTTATGAAATATTAAAAATAGGTGAACTTGTTTGATTTAGGTGCTTCTAGGTGATTTATGTGAATTAGGTGATTTGTACCCTAAATAGATTTTAGGTGATATCAACATCTTCAGAATCGCAAAATTTTGGTATCATTTTACTCCTTATTCAATGTAGAACACGACCACATTGTTAAATTAAAAATAGATGATCACCTATTTGACCAGCCCTAGTAATTAGCATTATTTCCAACAGAACACTTTAAAGCAAATTTAAATATTGATATTTTACTGACTTATTCAGCAAAACATTGGTATATAAAAATATAATAATTTTGCAAATCTAGAGCTTATACATTATAGAATTAGCTTGACACTTAAAGTCTTTTCTTTTTTGAATCAGTCATTTTAAAGTAAAGCTTTTTCAAAGTGAAAACTTTTGTAAAATTAGGAACTTCGATGCTTTCTATGTTGGATTTGCAAAAGTTTCTTTCTGTCGCTTTATATAATTAATGTTATTTGTGTTTTCAAAGCAAAAACGAGGAATAATAGTGTTTCCCCGATCATTTGAAGATAAAAGAAAGGCGAAGATGGAACTGAACGCTGATTTTCTCGAGAGAAATTACGAATAATTTTTCATTTCAAAGCCCTCGTTTGTTTTTCGCAATTTGTTTCAACCCTTTTCATCCATTGTTTTATCACTTTTACCATTTCTACGAAAGCGAACAACATAATAAACGATTGCCGACGAACGGTTCTCGACAGATGCATTAATCGAAATATAATAATAACAGATCTCGACTCGAGCAACTTTTCATGTAAATGAATGTCGTGAAATAAAAGAGAATAGAAAAGAATCAATTTCAAATTATGACTTTGAATTCGTTTTGCTGCGAATAAAATGAATAATTGTAGAAATAATCTCATACTCGTAATTATAGTCATTTTGAATTCAATTTATTAAAATGACGAATAATAATGAAATTCGACATCGTTTTTTGGACATGTGCTTGAAAATAAAAGCTTTCCTCGAGCCATGCTAGTTTTAGCGCGAATATCGCGATCAAGCGCAAAACATGTCACATATATGGCGAACAATGCAATTTGTCAGCTGCTTCGAACCTGGTAACTATTTGATCGCATAGAAATCAAAATGAAGTGCAACTTTTATTGTTTAAAACTAAAATTCACTGCACGGCTCTGCACAAAAGAGATTTTCGCTGCCTGAAGCTTTGCGCACAAAATGAGAAATTTTATTTTTCACAGTTTATTACTATAATGAAAAATGCATGCGCTTAGTATTTGTTATCGTAAGATTACTAACTATCGATGACAGTTCGATGATGCGAAAATTATATTTTATAAACTATAAATATTTAAACCATATTCTTAGTTTTAAAAATTTTTTATCTTTTACAAAGATTCAAAGAATTCATTAAATTTATTCTTCATTAAATTTTTCATTTTTACTTCTTTAGTCTGAGTGTGGGTGAATATTGATTAGAAAATTTTTTAAAGCAAAAACATTGCGCGACTGCAGAACAGAGTTTAGATTTACAGAGATTTGAGAATTTTAAAAGATTAAAAATCATTAATTTAATACATTTATTACAAAAGCATTTATATTATGTTTGCTTTTAGTTAATATTGTTAGGCGCTTTTAAAACAAAAGCATTCAATTAGTTTTTTATTCATTATTTCAAAAACTTATTTAAAAAAGCAGCAGCTTCAAACAAAATTCTTCAATGCAAAGCGTTTGAGCCTTAAAGCTTCAAATTCAAATTTCTCTGACACATGAGCTGTTTAATGAATATTTTTTACTTTCATTAATGCGGTCGTGCTTCTTGATATGTAACTTGCGATAGCGAAATAAACATTATCGTTATGATCATCAAAATTAAGACCGTCGAAGATCTATCAGCTTTGCGCACTGAGAAACTTTTTATCACTGTGTTAACCTTTTTATACTTTCCTTTGTCAATTTTTAGCTCAGTAGCGTCACATATGGCCGTTAGTTTAATAGCTGATCTATGGCAATCAATTATAAATCTCAAATGTTTGCGCTTCTATTGTTCGATGATTTTTGAGAAGCGAAAAACTGTGAAAAAAAAACTGAAAATTGGTTTTCGGTGAAAAGAAGAATGAAACACTCGAATAAATACGAATTCCTATTTCGATTTTATTTTTCGCAGAAATTTCAACGAAAATTTTTGTTTTTTGCACATATTTTTCTAAAAGACAATTTTTTGGATCGCAAACTCTAGCCTTTGATTACAGTTCGCTCTTTACATCACCGTCGAAATATATATGCGCTTTATATCTATCGTAGCGTTTCTCTCTTCTTGTTCTTTCTCCTATTAATCGAAGCTTTCATGAAAATAGAAACGAAAGATTGTGTGACAAAAAGATGAATTCTCTCGAGTGCTGCTGCGACGTAGGAATGCGTACGCGTTTAATTTCGCTTTGTACGTAAACGAGAAAATAAAATGAACGAATGGCGAGAGTTTTTTTTTTGCCGCAGATTGTTCTGTCGCCGTTTCCATTTAACCTCGTTTCTAGTCATAATTTGCAGTGCACACGAATTCTTCGGAATTGATTTTCGCTACTTCGCTTCTCGTCGAAAAAACTCGACAAAATTATTAGCTTTAGGTTCGTGTTCCTCGGTCATGTAAAAACTTTTTTGTGTTTGCTTCTTTTTTTAACTACTCTAAAGCCGTGCCGCCAACAGCAGTTTGTTCAAATACTATAATTTCCCGTTTAAATCGAGCTTCAATTCGAAAAATGAGTTTAACGCGATTATTTCGTTTCAAGTTAAAGTTTCTGTTTTCGCTCATCGCTTTAGAACATAATTTATATGATTTTGTTATGAACCACATAATTTACACAATTCACATGTTTAATTCTGGACCTATTTAGCTTTCAGATGAAAAATTACACTCGAAGAAATAAAAATCTTGATGCCATTTTACGACGTTTGCGAAATAAAATTACAGAGAATTCATATAAACTTAAAAGTTACCTAATTAAACCAATTCGAACGAAAGAATGCACTACGAGGGACAGAAAAATTTCACTTTGCCGTTAAGTTTGCTTTACGTGTAAGAATTTTTTTCTGTCTACAGTATTACAGTTTAGGTCAGAAAAACAATTGCACAAATAAATAATAAGTTTGGTTAGTTACGTCAAAAAGAAAAAAGATCAAAATGTTTTGTAATTAAATAAAAAGCTGGTTTGTATTTTAAGTCTGAGCAAAAAAGTCAAAAATAGCTTTATTACATACATTTATTTATTTATTTTTTATTTTACAATGCTTTTATTACACTTATACCGTATAATCTCTTTACATCAGCTACCTTAGTTTCAAAAAAGTTGCCAGTCATGAAGCATTGAGTGAAATCTCAAAATGTTTAGTAATTTAATCTTTTTTTTTATTGGTTGATGATGCAATTTTTTGCTAAATTTCAAATTTTTATTTTCAATATTTTAAAAGTTGTAGCCAAAATGCAAACCATTTTAAAAATCGATAAGATTCATAGTTATCGTCCAAAACATATTTATTCAAAATTTGTGGCTATCTGTGGCTGCAGAGGACGGTTTTACATGAAAAAACGAGACAAGTACTTCCTAGACCTGATCTGTTTCCCGAAAATCTCCACGTTCGGGACCAAATTAGGGTGTTTACCTTTTTCCGTGCTCAAAAGTTTATTGTTTGAGGATTTTATTATAAACAACTCAGGGTAAATGTTTACTGTAAATGAATTGCATTTTAAATTTTAACAAGTACTAGCTTTGAAAAAGTTAGAAAAAATATTTAAGCGAAGTTCCGGCAATTTGTTAATCTTTTCATTTTGCTATCTTCAATCTTTGGACACATTCAAAAAATTATTTACTAGTTCTCCTATCGTTGTTTTTCGTTTGCAATCCGCTAATGAATTAAATTCATAGCCGCACTATCTTGAATAAAGCGGATTTAATATCACGCGCCTACTTTTCGCAATAGACGTCGTGTTGAAACGCAACGCTTTTCATTGGTGCTTGTTTCTCACAATTAAATTGTGAACGAGAGTATAAATTGATTGAATTTTAGTAATCGACCGAATTTCAAATAAATAAGTTGCCGCAATGAAACCGAATGCTTTGTTAGATTTAATTAAGACCATAGTCAGTAGGCTTGTTCAGTGTTTACTGTCTTTGCCGATCGATTTCGTGTCCAAAATGAAAAAAATTTCGAAAGTATTTTTGACGCGATTTTTCTCCTTACTCTTTGGGTATTTTTTTGTTCTGTATACGTTTGTTGAGTTTTTAAAGCAAAAAAGAAATTTTTTCAAATCGAAGAAAAGGGAAAATAAGCCTGCATCTCTGCTCGACCAGAGTTTAGGTCGCCACAGCACAGTCACTTTGAAGGTGAGCTTGATTCATAAACATAATATAGCAGCACAATTCAATAAACTCTTTGACCTAAATTTTTAGCTTATTTAAGCTACTCACAATTTTTAATTTTTTTTTATTTTTATTGATTTTAAAGGAAGTAAAATTGCATTACGTCCAAAATGGTGAATTCGGAAAACCATTGATGCTTCTATTGCACGGTTTTCCTGAGTTTTGGTTCTCTTGGAGACATCAACTGAAAGAGTTCGCCAATGACTACTTCGTCGTCGCTTTGGATCTACGCGGATACGGTGAATCTGATAAGCCGGCTGGAGTTGATAATTATTCATATTCAAAGCTGACTG
This sequence comes from Dinothrombium tinctorium, assembly GCA_003675995.1. Lineage (NCBI taxonomy): Eukaryota > Metazoa > Arthropoda > Arachnida > Trombidiformes > Trombidiidae > Dinothrombium > Dinothrombium tinctorium. The sequence continues at coordinate 16,076 of NCKU01001847.1, forward strand.
ATGACATTGCCGAATTTATTGGAGCATTGAATTACGAAAATGCAATAATTGTTGCGCACGATTGGGGAGGAGTTCTTGGCTGGTTTTTCGCTGCTAAATATCCTCAAATGACCAGAACACTTATCATTCTTAATGCCCCTCATCCACTTGAATTTGTCTCAGTTATCTGGTCAAATTGGAAACAGTTTCTTAAGTCTTGGTATATCATCTTTTTCCAGTTAAAATTTCTTCCAGAATTATGGTTTAGATCCGACGATTTCATTATCTTCGACAAAATGTTTTCGAAATTTGCAAGCGAAGATGAGATTGAAGCATACAAATACATGTTTTCGCAGCCAGGAGCAGTTTCAGGCCCCATAAATTATTACAGAGCAAATTTTGAAAAGATGGATGTACCTTCTAGTGAAAAAAGACGGCATATTGTCAAAAGTGCAACTTTAGTTATTTGGGGAAAGAAAGATATGGCATTGACTTCAGAGTTGGCTTACAGCGGGGTCAGATACGTCGATAACATTTTTACAGTAAAGATGATTGAAGATGGATCACACTTCATACAAATGCACAAGCCTGATATTGTGAACAAGCATATCCGTGATTTTCTAACTCAGAATTTTGGCACTTAATTTTACAAGTCGTTGCTGTATATTTTCGCAGCACTTGTCAAAATTCATATCAAATTAAAATGTTGAGCTTTGCTATTTTATCCGCCTTTCAATTAGCTTCAAAATTGTTAGTTCCTTAAAGATTGCTCACCGTTTATTATCTCAACAAGCTCCATGCAAGTAATTTTTATTATCTATCGTAACATTGTTCGTATCGTAACTGAGACATTATGTCACAACCACAATAGAATTGTTGTGCAGCAAACGGCAAAAAATGTCCCACCATTAAAGCCCTTTGAAGGATTCTTAAGCTGAGACTTTGACGCTTGTCCCCAAAGTCAATCAATCATTATTAAATGGAAATTAATTTGCTGTCTGCTTTAGGATCGATATTATGTCAACTTGTTTTTTCACGAGAATTTTCATTTCAGCATTCTAATAATCATATTTATAATTGAAGACTAAAATTGATTAACAGAGAGCGAAGCACATACAGTTCATATTGGATAATAAGTTATGTAAAGATAGAAAACAAGTTCAATAAAGATGAGTAAACCGATCGCACCAAGATTTACACTTAAAATAAAAGCTAAATGTCGTCGACGTCTCTTTTCAATTTTCGGGTCTTCGGGCGTTTGGCGATAAATTTCGATCAACTCATCGGTTTGCGTACGCGTGGTGTTCCAACCTGTGGTCGCCTCACGCTGCGGTGCCTCGCGTCTTTCGATCACTTCGCCTTTCGCGTTTTTCTCGGGCGAAAACGACGTGAAAATGGCTCGATTCGAAAGATAGCCATTGAAGCCACTTCGAATTGCTAGTTGGCATTGGCTTCGTAGCGCCGAACACACGACCAGTTTGCGTGCGCCGACCGTTCGCAGAATCAATGAGGCCATTAATTCGAACGACGAGCAAATTACTGTCAATTTAAAAATGGAATTGAAAACGAATTTCGCTTTCGAGTTTTACCTTTTCGCGTCCTTTTCAACTCTCGGGGCTTTTGTCGAATTACAAACGCAGAGATTTTGGTTTTTTGAGAAACTAAGTTGGAATCAAATTAAATGTAATTAATTTTCTAAAATTAAACTTTATTCAGTTGTGAATTTATTTTTGAATCTAACAAAAGGTTACAACACTCGGTTTACTTTCTCAAATCTAAAATTAAGCGCTTTGTTTTAGCGAAATGTTTTTTTTTAACTAGAAACGATATCATAACATAATCGTTTAAATTTTAAACGCCTGGTTTCCAATGAGTGTCACCCGGTTGTTTGTGAACTTTTATTTCCCACGGCGGGTACGTGTTTAAAAACGAAAAGAGTAAAACGCCGCACACGGGAATCGCGTACAGAAACCATCTACGATTCGGTTCTAAAGCACCTCCACTCGACGATGACTTCGCGCGAAGCAATAATGATTGATTCGCTTTCACCGCTGAGAGTAAACGGTAAGTTTTTGAAAATGAATTCATTTTAATGCTGAAAAGAGAAAAAAGAAATAGAAAACACAAAGTGAAAAACATGATCAATAAAGAGTGCGATTAAATTGCTCACATTTATCAAAAACTAGACGTTAGCTTTGCAATACTGTGATTGATTCGAGTCAAACGTTGATCAAAGAGTTGTTTTCAATGCTATAAAACAAAAACGTAAATTCTAAAAATGAGAAAATCGAAAAGAAATTTCGAAAAAATGAAACCTTTTCTCGTGTTTTCGTTCGCATTCAACGCGCAGATTCTATTTGCGGTCACCTTTGCGTACGCTTCTTGACGCGCCTTTTTTGAATTTCGCATTTTCCACAATGTAACTATTGCTGTTAGCGATTAGTAGAGATTTGTTTTTTCGGCGTCGCCGAAATTTGAGATAACATGAGATCTTTGTCGGCAGTAAAAATCTAGCATTATGATGTAAAAATTTTTTAAATCGAACCACATTTTTTCGCCGAAATTGCCGAAATTTCACAGCTCGGGCCGAATTTTTCGGCGCAGCCGAAAACCTATGGTTTTTCAAACAATGCCTTCAAAATTAGTTTAAAAAAAAGTTTTCAGTTTTAAAAGTAAAGAATAAAATGTCTTTGGATTTAAAAAAGAAAGAATTAGTAAAAAGTATAAAAAATCGATTTAGATGCATTCGGAATGCTTTCGAATGATTTTGAAAGAATCAAGCTTTAGGATGAATTAATACTAATTAAAGAATTCAGCTTTCTTCTATTAGTTATTTTTGAGACTAAAGATCATTCATTTTACGAACAGATTGAAATAATAGAGAAAGTTAACAAATTAGACGGAGAATTTTTAGATAAGTTCGTAAATAGTTTGTCTAAAAACCCTTATTTGTTAAAACACGCTAAGACAAAAAGAAAAATTTTTGCTCCATTAACAACTGTAGATGTTGAGCGATAATTTTCTTTTTATAAATGTTTATTGTCAGATCGATGTCACCGTCTCTCTACATTGAAAAACTCGATGTAATTCAATTTAATCTCTTTTTGGAATAGAAAACCTAAGCCGAAATCTAGCCGAAAAAAGGCCTCTTTTTCAGCCGAAATTTGGCCCAAAAATCCCTACTTTTTGCGCCGAAAAAACACATCTTTAGCGATTAGATTGATTTTCGCGAAACACTTCGACACCAGTTTTTTCTCTGCAATCACCACCATTCTCTTTGTCGAGAATTGTTTGCGAAAGCAAACTTTTTCGCACATTTTTGAGTTATTCTTATTAATCAATACAATAGGAAAAATAGCAGTTTTTAATCTTTTGTTTCAATCTGTCCATATCGATTTAATTTTTGACCAGTTACCGAAGTAAAAAATTGGTGCGACTATAACTACACTCCGGATATTCAATTAATAGAAAATCCTTTGTAAATTTTTGAATCACAAAATTTTTTAATTAAAAACATTCATACGTTTAGATCTATGAATGGATCAGCTAATTTATTAAAAAATAATTTTTTCTTTCTAAATGACGGGTATTTAAAATTATTATAACAAGTTAAAATACGCATCAGCGGATACAATGTTGGTGAAGGAAATTGGGCACATAACAAGCTGAAAAGAATTAGAAGACCATATGCCGATTTTCTGAACACAAGAAGACTTATTATATTCGCTTTCATCACTGAATTCCCATAGCATTTTTTGTGCAGATTATTTTTCCGCTTAACTGAAAAATTACATCATCTGTAAAAAATATTTCGAAATTTTGTGGCCGACATAAAAATGAGTTGCTTTATTCTAAAATATCAACATGTTGACCATAATCGGACTTAATAAGACGAATCCAGTGAGTTACCAATTTGAATTTAAACTGGATTCTTTGCCATTTGTTACATAGCTCAATTGCTTCTCTTCCTGTTTGTTGGGGAAAATTTCCGCTGCAAATCAAATAATTACAATACAGCCATGTAGCCATTTTTCGAAAATTTTTAAATAGAATCATTATTTTCACAGCTCTTGTTAAATGCTTATTATTATTATTATAACGATGCTGTTTTTCTGATCAACAATAGCTAAAAGAGCAAATAGAGACGAAGAATATACTTTTTACATGTTATATGCATCTTTATATCTCATATTAGTGAAAATACAGGGTGAGTGAATTAAAACTCAACAAATGTTTCCTTGAATATTTGGATATTTGAAATCGCTTGATGTTTGTCTTGTACTTATTTTGAAGCTTGGTTTTCGAAACGAAATTTTGACAACGAATTTTCCGAAATAAACGATAAGATTCTAAATTCACTGAATTACCCGTGAAAGTATATTTTTTCGGAGATTGACAAGTTCTTTTGCCTAAATACTACTGATTAAATGATTGGTAGTAATTTTTAATCTCTGATTATCTTTCCAACTAATCTATCCGAACTAATTTTACATTTTTCCTAAAAGGTTAAAAATCGGCGCTGCTAAATCCGTACTCCTTGTGAAAGGTTATTTTACCTCATATTTGTTGCGTTTTAATTCACACGTGTATTTAAGATTAACAGTGTTTGCGAAAAATAAAAGTTTTTAATGTTGAACAGAAAAACTATTTAGAAAAGTAAGATAAAATAAATCATTGCTAAATAATGTCTAACAATAAATCTATTTTTTGTGCCCGTTCCCGATTTCAATGAAACTTGGTATGCAGATAGATCTTCAGTAGTGTATTAAGAATTACCCATCATAGTTACGAATTTTGCACGTGAAGCAAGTTATTCGCGTGTAAACTTTAACATTAAGTCTATGGCGAAATTTTTTTTCGACTACGGGCCTAAATCTCAACCGATTCTCATCCGGTTTGTTTTAAATAAAAGTAATATTCAACTGCTATCTTATGAAATGTCTCATAATTCTGTATCAAAGCACTGAAAAATTGTTTTTAAGACGCTTTGGCATTAATAATTGTAGAGATAAAAATAATTGTATATAGCACACAATGAGTTTAAACATTTAAAATAAACCGGGTGGAAATCGGTTGAGGTTTAGGCCCGCAATCGAAAAAACAAAAAAAAAATTGCTATAGACTTAATGTTAAAGTTTGAATAACTTGCTTATCGCGCAAAATTCGCACCTATGATGGGGGTAATTCTTAATACACTAATGAAGATCTATCTGCATACCAAGTTTCATTAAAATCGAGAACGGGCACAAAAAATAGATTCCTTGTAAGCTCTTTTGATGTCAATTTTACAAAAGTATCTAATTTTTAAATTTTTTGAAAAATTTAGTGCAAGTTTTACATTGTTGTCAACTAGAAACGATGTTTCTATGGAAAGTGACTTCGGTCTTCGATTCGATTTTATTTTAAAATAATTTCGTTTGAAAATCAATTATTTTATTTTCCCAACAAAAAACGCTCAATATGCGGATATTTAAAATGGTAAAAAACAAAAATTGATTACTTGTGTATTAAACGAGTTATTAGTAATTGAAAAATGTATCGCTTACTTTTTGAACGCCCTGTATATACAATTTATGCAAAAGTGGAAAAAATCATTAAAAATATCTTCGATGTTTACTTTTTTGCGCTTAATTTTTTCATCAAACGCGTTATTTTCGTATTCGATTTTCTTTAATTTATGAAAAAATCAAATGAAATGAGGCAGAAGAGATATCATGAAAGATAAACGCGAATATTGATCTCGACAAACATGTTGTGTCTAGTTGTTGTTTAACAATATTTATTAAATGACACAATTTATATAAAAATACGGATTCGTAAACAAAAAGTGAAAAAGAGAGCTCGTTTACAATACGCGAAGTAATTCTTGAATATTTGTCGTTGAGAAGAGAGTGAAGTCGCCTTCAAGCAGTGAGACAGTGAATGTCGGTGAGTGAAAGAGGGTTGACAAGGTGAGTGTCGTTCCTCTTCTTCAGAAGAAGACTTCTTGTTCAATGATCTTCGGACTTCGACTTAAATAGTCTCTTTGAAAGGAAGGAGTTGACTAAACTTTGCATCGCAACAAAACAATCAAACTTTATTTCTCAATGCGGACTTTAAACTCAACTTTTTAAAAAACGAATATCAAATTGATTTGAAAGAAACAGAAAAATTGATTACGATTACTACGAATTAAATAAATAAAAATTATTTACCTCATCATTCTCACAAATATTTTGTCTTGTAGCCACTAAGTGGGGTGTGAAAATTTTCGATAATTTTCAAGTAAACATTAATAACTAACCAATCATTTGGTAAGCAACAGACTTAAATCATTTTTTTAAATCCACGATTAAATATGAGATCGTTTAAGTAGTTTTAAACTAAAAGAATTACATCTTT
>NCKU01001848.1:0-22435 GCA_003675995.1 Dinothrombium tinctorium
TATCTTAAATTTTGTTGAAAAGTGAAATTTTCACTTTTCAAATTTTGTTCATGTTCATAATTTTTGATTCAATGAATTAAAATTTATAATTTGTAAATTTTTTAATTTTTTTATTGCATAATTGCATTTATTGCATTTTGTGCATAATTCGAGAAATTAAAGCGGCTTAATGTATGCATAATTATAAATTTTTATTGCATTAAAGTCAGACGTCTACTAATAAGTCGCGAAAATTAAAATTTTCTACTAACAATTCAATACTTAAACTGATCGCTGACTCTTAAATCTGTAAAATAAAATTTGCCCATGAAGCAAATGGAAAACGTGAAGCAACTGCGAATTTTTATTCAAGTTTAGATTAAAAAAGGAATTGAGGCTACAAAATTTTTTGAAAATGTTTAATTTAGCAATAAATAAAGCTAAAATTATTATTTCACTTGAGACAATAGAGAAAATCATTTTTGTGAAAAGAAAACAGAAAATTTGCTTTCAATTCCATCGTCAATTATTATTTTGAATTTTTTTGCTTTTATTGAGTTGAATCGTGAGAAATGGATCGCAAAATTTCGCTTTGATAACTTTTAGCGCTGTCATTTGTAAAAGAGTAATAAGTTTCGGTGGAAATGTTTTTACTTAAAGACGCTTGAGATATGCTGTTTGAGAGACTTTCGCATGTAAGATAATTATTTGAACAACTGTTCGACGTTTGATTGCCAATGCTATTCATAACGGGCAGTGTTTCGCCGCTGCGATCGATGTTGGTTAATGAAGTAACTTGTTCGAGATTGTAAATGGTTACGCCGAGAATCACGCAGCAGAACGAAACAAAATAAAGCCAATGAAACTGTATAATTAAAATAAAATAAGACAATTAATTTGTCGCTTGTTCAGCGAAAAGCGCCAAGCGAAAATTGCATCGCATCTCAGCTCATTGTTTGCCACATCGTGTGTCCAGTGAGGTGAGGAGCAAGCAGCAAGTAGAAAGAGTTTCATTGTTTCTTTCATCATTACTTCTACTTTCGCTCTTCATTTTAGCCTAATTTTAGGCCTTTCCTTTCATTTTATTTCTTATTTGCTTTTGTTTCATTCGCAGAATTGAGCTACAATCGCGAGCTCAATTCTGCGAATGAAGCGATTGTGCGTACCTTAAAATTAAATAAATAGAGACCAATAAATAGCGAGTAAATATCCGCAGAGAGTAACGAAATATTGACCGCAGTTGCATTGCTTACACGCAAAACCAGGGGCATCGTGATGTAGAGCGTTAATAGGCACGCAGCAAAGCCAAAAATAAGCAATAGCTCTTGCCATTTATTCAAACTCAGCGCACTCAGTTCTTCTCTTTCGAGTAAAGCCCTGCAAAACAGAGAAGACGATGTAAGGTTTGATTTCGATCACTTAAGGCGAACGGTCCATCAAGCGCTTACAATTGTATGCCGTTTACTATGCTTCCGAATAAGCCTAACATGCCGAGAAATTCGACGATGCTATAACTTTTCACCACATACTCTTCGGCTACATTCGATACACCATATAACGCGGCACCCGTTATGCATAGCAAATCTCCGAGTACTCGATTCTTGGCTGAAATCAATCAATAATAAAACAGTTAATTTAGAAAATACTCAATTCTTAGTTTCGTCATGTAGTATAGCGCTGAATTAAAATTTAATGCTTTTGAGATTTTCATTTTATTTTAAGCTTATGAGGTTTGTTTCAAATTTGTTTTTCATTTCACTTCTATCGTGTTTTTGTGCACTCATTTTAAATGAAAAGCAATTTTGATTTTCCTGTTTGAAATAAAAAATGGTTAACTTTGCAGCTTTGAAAAGATTTTTATACATCTTCATCTATTATTTTCAACAATTCATGAACAGCTTGAAGTGCTTCTTTTTCATTATATTTCACAGCTGAAACATACCCTTGGTTTCATGTCTTCCTTCTAAAAAGTCAGCGTAAATCAAACAACTGATACCAATGACGGCAATGCAAACACCGATGATATGAATCAAACGATATCTAACTTTGATCCATAAATATGAGAGTACGAGAACGGTCGGTATAGCGAAGCAATCAAGCATCTGTAAATAGCAATTTTTATTCGTACTAGCATTTATCTTACTAATATAATGACCAACTTGAACGCTTGTAAATGTGGTGTATTGATAAGCTTTCACCACAAGAAAATTAGCTTCGACATCAACTATTGCCAATAAGAGATATTTCCAGCCGCGAACACGAAGCGTATTAATTAAGCCACGTTCAGCAGGTTTACAGATTGACCAAGTTGTGAATATAATGCCAAGCATGAAATAATTGAGGAAGCTTTGCGCTACGAGAAAACAAAATTAAGAAGAAATTATTCAAGAAGCACAAATAATGCATCAATTTCAACAGATACTCTCATTTTGAAAAAAATCGCTTTAATTCAGAGCAAAAATGGGATAAAAGCCTATTTCTTATGCTTCAAACATTTGTGATACAAGCGCTATGCTTTCTATTTTGTAAACATTCTGTTAGCTTATGCAACCAGAAAAATGGGCCATAAACAATTTCTAAAATTACGCGCTTACAAACACTGTGTATGCTAAACAACATTGGCAGTTGACAGTTTTAATTTAGTTGGAACTTTCTGAAATTTGAAAAAAAGAATTTTATGGTTTATTACTTTATACTTGGTATGGTTAACTTTATTTTATGGCATTTGATGTCCTCGTTTTTTTCATTTTCAAAAAGATTTTTGATAAAATTCTTACAATAAAAGTGCTCAAACAGCTTGATTTTGAATTTCATTTGAACTGACTTTAACAGATCGACGTTTATATTAAGAACCGTTTTTGATATGTGCAAGGAACGCAGATGAAAGGAGTTATTCAAGTGCGAACCTTATAATTAAGCCTATAATTGAGTGTATTGAAAAGAATTTTTTTCGATTACTGGAGAACATCGAAAACGATTTTTGTCGGCTTTGTTTAAAATTAAAATGTTTTCAAAACTAAATCACTACCGAAAAGTGTGATAAATGACGCCATAATGTTACTCTTGGCACCCAGCGTTATTTTGACTAAATTATTTTATTGGGTAAATGACTTGACAAAATGTTTTAATTGCAATTTCACTTTTAGTAAATATTATATCTTTCTTATGCCTATCATCAATCATTACTTTGCTATAAAAGTGATTTTGTTTTTATTTTCATTGTTTATATTCAAAGATTTTAAAGTGTCGTTTTAATGCATTTGTTAGTAGTCAGCTTCGAAGAAAATGTTAAATCTTAACAAATTTTATTTTATTTTTTATTATCCTCTTACAATTAAGCCTATTTTTTGTGCTTTGTATTCGTTATTTTATTATTTTCATTCCTGTTTTTGATATTCACAAGCTCTGACTGTAAGTAATGGATATGATTTAAGGTTGTTTTGATTTTAATAAAGAACGAAAGCTAAAAGATGCGCCTAACATGTGAAAACGATTATTTTTATAAAAGCATACATGAAGGGTTAAAAATAGCGTAAAAAGTGTGTTAAATCCATTAATTTTAGCGAGAGAGAAATAAATCGTAATGTCTTTTTGATATATGTCGAACTTTTTTTTGCAAAACTTTCTTCGTTGTAACATTCTCTTTTTTTTAAATTTGGCAAATGATTTATGACTTAAGTACTTTAACTTTCGCTTTCAATTAGGATTATATTGATCAAAATAATATAACAACGTGTAATTCTCACTGAAAGATCGTATTCGCCATTTTTCATTTCAATCATAGTTTAACTTTACCTGTAGGCGCATAAATTTTAAAAGTTCCTTGCAAAATTTGACTAGAAATGCCTGTTCCACAATTTAAAAGTGAAAGCACTTGTCCCAGAAGCACTGATTTCCACACTCTCCTGATAAAAACAAATGTTGTATAAAAATCGCAAAAATCTTAAAAGTTTCCAACTTTTTTCTAATATTTTCGGCCACAAAACTTATTTGAAAAAGGCCGATCGCATTTTCGCTTCTTACTTGTTTTTGAATTGGTTTCTACACATTGAGGGAGAGAATAATGCCATTGAATTAAACTTTTTGAGCACAAAAGCGAATATTGGTCGCTTTAAAATTTACACAGCTGCCTGTCATTTTCAAAAATCATCTTGCTTCACTTTTGCTTTCAAATGTTTTCAAATATTTTCAATTTATCTAATGTCATTTTGCACAAAAAAGAATTGAAAAGTTTTGTGCATTTGCGGTTAAACTGAAAATTACCGATCATCAAATGGATGAGTTTTTAATATACAGTTTCGGAAAAAATATTTGCTTGAATCTTAAATTATTCAGCTTTTTAGACTCTAGAGCATTCTTTTATCAATCTTAGCAACTTTGAAATGATATTCCCAAAATGAATGCTAACAACAACAATAAAAATTACAAAAGTTAAAAAGAAATTATCCAGAAACTAAATAAGCAACAATCATAAGTAATTTCAGTTTTTTTCATTGTCCGTATCAATATTCAGAAGATGTTATTTAATGTTTGTACTGATTTTTTGTAAAAAACAATACTTTCTCAGGAAAAAATGTTCTATAGATTGAGGCAGAAGTAGAACATGAGCGGTCAATTCGCTTTCGGATAAAAAATTACTCACTTAATCTGCTATTGAAATAAAAATAAGAATTACTTAAGTCTTTCTACAAATTTATAAATGTCGCCAGTAGACTAAATTATTTTTCGGAAACAATAAGCTCTCGTACGCGAACACTTTATTTATTTGACAAAGCAAAAATAAGCACCAACTCATTTTTCTTATAAGTTTTTAACAGTAAAAAGGAACAAAATCGATGAGCTTAATTTTACACCGTTCAAGTGCTTTCATAATTCATTTAATGTAATGTGATCGCTTGTGCTGCTATTAAAGCATACGAAGTATAGATATGAAATGAACGTAAACCGCTTAAATATTTTAATCGATAAAAATTTGCAGCAGTTTGCGACACATAATAAGCTCAATGATTTTAGGATAATGGTGTGGCGAGTGATAAAAGAGCCTAAATTTGAAAAGAAAAGGGAAAATCACATGAATTTAAATACATAGATTTTATCAATTTAGACTGGTCATGTGCTTTTTAAGAATTTTGTAAAATTAGCTTGCGTTTGCGGCTTATTTCAAGCTTAAGGTGCATAATAAGAATAAAGAAGTGAAAAGAGCGAATCTCAAAAAATTTCAAAATTGGCAAATAAACAATGCGTTTGAATATATATCACCATAGAGAGGTGGCTAGCAGAAAAAATGACTCTAATTACGGTCGAATAAAACTTTTCATTTGTTTTTATTTAACAATAATGGATTAATTTAATATCTTACAGCTGTTTAACATTTTATGCTGTAAAAGCAATTAATTAAGTAAAATACTAAAAAATAAATCGATTTTAATTTAATTGCTTTTCAGAGAGCCACCTATCTACACTGGCATATGATTCAGACTTATAAGGAAAAGCACCTATTAAGAGACAAGCCATCAATTAAGAGACACCTTATATCTCGCTATCTATTTATGTTTAATTTCTTTTTCTTACATTATAAGAATTAATCAGATATAAAAATAAGAAGATTTAAAAAAGATCAAGAGAGAAAAAAGCTTATAAGTGGAAAGCGAAAAAATATATTTTCGCGTAAAAATTTTTTATGCCATAAAAAAAGCTATTTTTCGTTCAAAATGCAGCGAAAATCAAATAATTTCAATTTTATGGATTTTAATTGAAAGAGTGCGAAAAACTAAAAAGTTTTTAAAATATTTGTTTTATAAGAGCAAATTTTTGATTTTTGTTTCATTTCAACTGTAATTGGATTAAAATTTTTCACAATTAAATATTAGAGAATTTCACATAAACAAAGAGAAATGCTTTAGCTTGTAAACCGGCACGATTTTTGATTGCTTTAAAAATCCTACCGCAGTTACCGATAATGAGAAATTTTAGAGTTTTCTGATCTTAGTTTAAAATAAATTTTAAAGATCGAGAAGATTGTAACCAAGTGAATTCTTATCGAGAAAGTGAACTTGTACCTTTAGTTGCTGTTTTCAACATAAATTAATTTCAAATCTTCAAAAAGTTTAAATTTGCTCTAAAAACAGTTGTAATGTTGAGATGGCTTTTCAATGTTAAAACTTATTTTAACCGATCGGACAGAAAAAGTTTGCTGGTAATTTAAAAAACTTTTACTATGGTTTTTTAAACTCTTTTATTAGGGTCACGTTCTTTCTTTAATTTGCATAATTTTTGCATAAAATAAAGGAATGAATGCATAAATATTTTTCATTTTATTGCATACAAATATCTATTTCTCTAAGCACTCTACTTATAACTCTAGAACTTCGTTTATTTATGAGTGAACTTGTGTTTTATATGGTTATTTCACTAACAATAAAAGTTTTAGGCCTAAATCATAAGAACTTAACTAACTTTTGTTTCTTAATGGGTGCTTTTCTCCATACTTTATTTGTCACTCGTACAGTAAGAAAAAGCGATTGAATCCACTTCGTTTAACATGCATTGGACAAGAAAATGAAAATAATTTCAATGTATTTAAACCTAAATTTCTGCAATATTTAAATTCTGACTCTGTGTCTTATACATGTTTCTAAGATTAAATTCATTCATTCATTCATTCATTCATTCAAATTAGCTTGTTAAAGAGTTAAACGGAATTAATAATAAAATGGAAAATTTTCCATTGAAAAAAAAAGAAGAAAAGTTTAAGCAAATGAGCTAAGCTTTCGGTTAACACTCATAATAGAATTCATTTACGTTGAGCTTAAGCGTAACCACGTTCGTGTGCAGTACGCTTTTTTTCGATGGTAAAAAAAGTTTATTCCAATTAAAACTTACCATTGCGCAAGATTCACGAATAATTGGTGCAAGCACATCGCTTAAGATTATCGATAATTGTTAAATTGTAAGGAGTTTAATAATTTATCAAATATTCAAAAAATACATTTGTGAGAAAATCACAACTTAATGAATGAAGTGTGCGATGTTCATTAAAGCAAAAAGCGAATATTTGATCAAAAAGCAAACAAAATTAACTTTGTGTACGTCTAATCTAAAAAGAACTCAAGAACTCTACTGTACACTCTGTTCATTAAAAAGTAAGCATTTCACAACGCTTGGACGTTATTTTCGATTCATTCCAAAATTAACACGTGTACAACTGATACGATGAGTGCGATAAACGCACTTCGATAAGTTTCGAAAGCGAATTGAGCAAACAATCAATTTGAAAACGCTATCTTTTATTCAATTTTACAATTACTGTGTTCAGGCGTGAAATTTGCTGAGTGATGCTCAGATGTGACAAGAATAAAAGGCCATTCCGTTTCTTCTTCGCGGCCGAAGAACATCTCAATGTCTCTAATGCGTCCATTTCTTCGCTTTTTACTTTCTTTTCATTTTTTTATTTTATTTCATTTCAATTTTTATATATAATCTCATGTATTCATTTTTTTATGATTTTCTTAATTTTTCTTTTTTACTCAACAATTTGGCGTTCGACGAAATTATCTTTCCACTTTAAAAAATTTAATTAGTTGCCAAACCAAAACAAAAACTCAAATAATTCGTTCGATGATTGCAATACGTAGACTCAAAAATTGCAATAGAGAGATTATTTAAGAATTCTTAATAACTACTATGAATATTTAAACAACTTTTCTTGACAGTTTAATATTAATATTGAATCATATGTTTACTGCAGAAAATAAATCTCAAACTTTTCGTTCGCAAAATTCTAGAAATTTGATGTTTACTTGTTGGCTCTTTTTTCCTCTTGTGAATTCAATTAATAACGTGTTTAAAAATTAATTTGATCACTGATTTCTTCACCGAAAAAGTGAAGAAACTCGAGATGATTAAAAATATGGCGAAAAAGTACATTTCATTCGATAACGCAATGAATTAAGACGCGAAAGTGAAAACGATCAATGCTTGCTGCTTTTCGACAGCGAATGCTGGCCATTGAAAAAAATTTGATTGTAGCTTCGAGTATTCTTTAAAAAAAAGTGGACATCAATTTTAAAAAATGGACATTTCATGTTTGCCATTTTTCGCGTAGAAAAAGAAAAACAGAAATCAGTCTTTTCTGAACTGACACTGAAAAAGTTTATCGTTTAACCGAATTGACCTGCAACAAATAATCTTCGCTTTTTCTTTCTTACTCGCAAAATATGCAGAGCACTTTCGCTAGTTTCGAACACGTCAAACTAGAGCTAAATCGATGAATGTTTTTACTTGAAAAAAGTTTTCATGGAATACATTTAGTAGGCGTTAACGACGACAATCGCTGAATTTTCACTCAATTTAATGTTTGACAGCAAAATTTATTGCGATTCCTAACCGATTCGCTCTTCTTTCATCTAAATTCCTATTTTGAAGCAAACTTAAATAAGATAAAAGAGTGATGAATGAAAAACGAAACATAGTTTTAATCTCTCAAATATTAAGCGTTTAACGCTTTAAAAGTGTTTGAAAAAGCGATTCTAAAAGTTTTTATGAATACGTTGCACCTATGAAAGGTGTTATACAATTTTATAGGAACGATATAACGCATTAAGTTTTCATTATTAAAAAAATTGAAATTCAATCTATTCAAAACTTAACAATGCATTTGCTTTAAAAAAATTTGAGTATTCAAAAGAAGTTTAGCTCAAAATGTTCATTGTATCCTTTTATCGCTTCAAAATTCTTCTCTTATCATTGTTCAAATCTCGTTTAATGTTTGGCCAGCAACTGTTTTTAGATCAAAAATATATGAACGCGTGAAAACAATCAGCTTATATTTTTAAGCAGAAACTACTGTATACGAAACTTCTTCAATAATTAATGTGAGTTTTGTAAATTTTGAGCAAAGAATATTTAATTATGAAAATGTTACTAACTCAAACTTCACGCGATCGTTATGTGCATAAAAATATTTTTAATATCGCATTTGAATCTTTGTTATGGTTAACTTTTTAAAAAAGGTCTGGAACCGCTCGAATGCTTTTCTTGTAAGTCAAATTTAGTTAGTTACTTTCAACCTTTTCACAAGCAAAGAGAAGAAGAAAAAGGAAAGAAAATGAAGCCAAAAAACGATCTAAAGAACATCATATTTACTTTTCGCAAAAAACGTTCACTTCTATTCCTTTTAACTATAATTTTGGTCCCAAAGTACCCCCGCTTTGATTGCAATTAAGCTTTTTCAACAGACAAGTATTTATCTTTATTCTCTTTTTTTTTGCCTTTGATCCACTCAAATAATGAAATCCTTCACGAAGTAAAAGGCGAAAGTATTGTGTGACAAAAAGAGATAAATTCTCTCGTGCTTGAATGCATGAAAAAATTAATTTATTTTCCTCTCGTAAACGACAAAATAAAATTGGGCAAGTGAATGAATTCCTTTTTGCCGCAAATTGTTCCGACTTCGCATTAATCGAATTCTGCGTGAAATATGAAGAAAAAAAATCAAAGTAAATATCATCGATTTTATATTTTTTAAATTCAATGGCGACAAAAATAGTTTTCGAGCGAGTACAGTAAGGTTTAAAACGATAGTTTTGTTTGAAAAAAGACAGAAAATGTTACTTTGTACTCGTTATTACGCTTGGACTTCTCTAATGTCGAGTTGTAAATAGTAGTTTGTTGAAATAACTATGATTTCGGTTTTAAATCGAGCGCTATTTTCGAGAAATGACTTTTCGCTCATTTTCGCTGGCAACTATAACCGTTTTTCGCTGCTCATTACTTTTCTATACTACGAATCATTGTGAAAGGAAATTTTTATCATCCTTTTCGAGTGAATCTACGCGTAAAGTTAAAATTTCTATACTTATGGATGTGTGAACTTTTTTTATGACCGACACTTGCTTTTGGGAACACATTTTGAAATGCTCACCTACTTAAAGTAAAAGTGAAATTGATTTTTCAAATGGCCACTTTTACAATAAATAAATTTTATTTCCACTTTATTTTTCACAACTGCGTACACGCTTCTCACTCTAACAATGCTATTTTCAAATATCGCTTTCTAGCTCGTTTCCAACTAAATTTTACAAAATATCTACTAAATACATCGTTTCGCGCTATGTATCAAGAGCTAAAGTTCAAATTACATTACACTTTCACTGATAGCACATTTTAAAAATTATTTTGACTCATACACGGAATGCTTTTGTTACAGTGCTCTAAAATAAAAATGAGTCCACTTAAAATGGTTTATTTGGTCAAATTATTTATAAATTACATTTGAGATCAAATGTTTTACTGGATCAATTAGATTGACCCTTTTCAATTATGAAAAAATTTTGAAAATTTTTAAAACTTCCAAGTCAATCGCTAGTCATCAAGCTTCGGTAGTTGTAATTTTAAAAATAAACCATGAACAAGCAAATGAGTTTTTTTTTAAATTATTCCTGAAAATAAAATTTTTCAATCCTGAAATGTTTACATTTGAGAGCACATTTCACTTAAGATAAAATGCATTCGCGTGTGTTTAACGTTAATGAGTTCGGCGGTCTTTTTACAGGATTTGTATCATATCTAATCTTTCTCAGAGAACTGTAATTAGTAGGGCTGGTCAAATAGATGATTTTGTTACCTTGAAATAGGTGATTTTTAGGTGATAAAATATTAGCAAAATAGGTGATAAAATAGGTGATCAAAAATTCAGAATTTATTAAAATTCTTAATGAAATTAAACCTTTTTAACAGAATTATCGAAATAAAAATTTATTGAAATTATTTATCATGTATTTTTCAAGATTTTCGGATAAAAAAGAAGTACGGTTTTCTCGAAGAATTGATATGTAAACTGAAAACGAGCGCTCAACATCTACAGAAACTAGAGGAGCATATAATATTTTGGATTTTTGATCGTAAGAGCGTGTTTCAGAAGTGAAAAAATCTAAATAGGGATTTTTTGAGAGCGATTTATTAAGCTTGTTGAGAGCTATGCCTTTCAATTTTGACTTACAATCATTCATTATTTTCTGTTTATCAACAACACTTAATCCAGATTTCTCGAGATCTTCAATTGCTCTAGGAAGAAATTCAAAATATTTCAGTTCTGGAAGTTTTTCATGAATGCTATGGTTATTGTATATTAAATTTGGAGCTTTAATTGCTTTAGTTTCTTTACTTTTCTTTTTTCTAAACTTTATGAAATCAGAAAATTTTGTGAAATTTTCTGCATAATATATAACTGAATTTATCGAGGATATCCATCTAGTAACAATGACTTCCGAAGGTAAATTAAGCTGAGTTTGCTCCTTAAAATAAGCTTACCTTTCCGGGCATTTTAAGAGTACTTTCCTATTGATGAGTGATTAAATTACTTTCCTAAATTGATAATTTTTTAGCTTATGAAATATTAAAAATAGGTGAACTTGTTTGATTTAGGTGCTTCTAGGTGATTTATGTGAATTAGGTGATTTGTACCCTAAATAGATTTTAGGTGATATCAACATCTTCAGAATCGCAAAATTTTGGTATCATTTTACTCCTTATTCAATGTAGAACACGACCACATTGTTAAATTAAAAATAGATGATCACCTATTTGACCAGCCCTAGTAATTAGCATTATTTCCAACAGAACACTTTAAAGCAAATTTAAATATTGATATTTTACTGACTTATTCAGCAAAACATTGGTATATAAAAATATAATAATTTTGCAAATCTAGAGCTTATACATTATAGAATTAGCTTGACACTTAAAGTCTTTTCTTTTTTGAATCAGTCATTTTAAAGTAAAGCTTTTTCAAAGTGAAAACTTTTGTAAAATTAGGAACTTCGATGCTTTCTATGTTGGATTTGCAAAAGTTTCTTTCTGTCGCTTTATATAATTAATGTTATTTGTGTTTTCAAAGCAAAAACGAGGAATAATAGTGTTTCCCCGATCATTTGAAGATAAAAGAAAGGCGAAGATGGAACTGAACGCTGATTTTCTCGAGAGAAATTACGAATAATTTTTCATTTCAAAGCCCTCGTTTGTTTTTCGCAATTTGTTTCAACCCTTTTCATCCATTGTTTTATCACTTTTACCATTTCTACGAAAGCGAACAACATAATAAACGATTGCCGACGAACGGTTCTCGACAGATGCATTAATCGAAATATAATAATAACAGATCTCGACTCGAGCAACTTTTCATGTAAATGAATGTCGTGAAATAAAAGAGAATAGAAAAGAATCAATTTCAAATTATGACTTTGAATTCGTTTTGCTGCGAATAAAATGAATAATTGTAGAAATAATCTCATACTCGTAATTATAGTCATTTTGAATTCAATTTATTAAAATGACGAATAATAATGAAATTCGACATCGTTTTTTGGACATGTGCTTGAAAATAAAAGCTTTCCTCGAGCCATGCTAGTTTTAGCGCGAATATCGCGATCAAGCGCAAAACATGTCACATATATGGCGAACAATGCAATTTGTCAGCTGCTTCGAACCTGGTAACTATTTGATCGCATAGAAATCAAAATGAAGTGCAACTTTTATTGTTTAAAACTAAAATTCACTGCACGGCTCTGCACAAAAGAGATTTTCGCTGCCTGAAGCTTTGCGCACAAAATGAGAAATTTTATTTTTCACAGTTTATTACTATAATGAAAAATGCATGCGCTTAGTATTTGTTATCGTAAGATTACTAACTATCGATGACAGTTCGATGATGCGAAAATTATATTTTATAAACTATAAATATTTAAACCATATTCTTAGTTTTAAAAATTTTTTATCTTTTACAAAGATTCAAAGAATTCATTAAATTTATTCTTCATTAAATTTTTCATTTTTACTTCTTTAGTCTGAGTGTGGGTGAATATTGATTAGAAAATTTTTTAAAGCAAAAACATTGCGCGACTGCAGAACAGAGTTTAGATTTACAGAGATTTGAGAATTTTAAAAGATTAAAAATCATTAATTTAATACATTTATTACAAAAGCATTTATATTATGTTTGCTTTTAGTTAATATTGTTAGGCGCTTTTAAAACAAAAGCATTCAATTAGTTTTTTATTCATTATTTCAAAAACTTATTTAAAAAAGCAGCAGCTTCAAACAAAATTCTTCAATGCAAAGCGTTTGAGCCTTAAAGCTTCAAATTCAAATTTCTCTGACACATGAGCTGTTTAATGAATATTTTTTACTTTCATTAATGCGGTCGTGCTTCTTGATATGTAACTTGCGATAGCGAAATAAACATTATCGTTATGATCATCAAAATTAAGACCGTCGAAGATCTATCAGCTTTGCGCACTGAGAAACTTTTTATCACTGTGTTAACCTTTTTATACTTTCCTTTGTCAATTTTTAGCTCAGTAGCGTCACATATGGCCGTTAGTTTAATAGCTGATCTATGGCAATCAATTATAAATCTCAAATGTTTGCGCTTCTATTGTTCGATGATTTTTGAGAAGCGAAAAACTGTGAAAAAAAAACTGAAAATTGGTTTTCGGTGAAAAGAAGAATGAAACACTCGAATAAATACGAATTCCTATTTCGATTTTATTTTTCGCAGAAATTTCAACGAAAATTTTTGTTTTTTGCACATATTTTTCTAAAAGACAATTTTTTGGATCGCAAACTCTAGCCTTTGATTACAGTTCGCTCTTTACATCACCGTCGAAATATATATGCGCTTTATATCTATCGTAGCGTTTCTCTCTTCTTGTTCTTTCTCCTATTAATCGAAGCTTTCATGAAAATAGAAACGAAAGATTGTGTGACAAAAAGATGAATTCTCTCGAGTGCTGCTGCGACGTAGGAATGCGTACGCGTTTAATTTCGCTTTGTACGTAAACGAGAAAATAAAATGAACGAATGGCGAGAGTTTTTTTTTTGCCGCAGATTGTTCTGTCGCCGTTTCCATTTAACCTCGTTTCTAGTCATAATTTGCAGTGCACACGAATTCTTCGGAATTGATTTTCGCTACTTCGCTTCTCGTCGAAAAAACTCGACAAAATTATTAGCTTTAGGTTCGTGTTCCTCGGTCATGTAAAAACTTTTTTGTGTTTGCTTCTTTTTTTAACTACTCTAAAGCCGTGCCGCCAACAGCAGTTTGTTCAAATACTATAATTTCCCGTTTAAATCGAGCTTCAATTCGAAAAATGAGTTTAACGCGATTATTTCGTTTCAAGTTAAAGTTTCTGTTTTCGCTCATCGCTTTAGAACATAATTTATATGATTTTGTTATGAACCACATAATTTACACAATTCACATGTTTAATTCTGGACCTATTTAGCTTTCAGATGAAAAATTACACTCGAAGAAATAAAAATCTTGATGCCATTTTACGACGTTTGCGAAATAAAATTACAGAGAATTCATATAAACTTAAAAGTTACCTAATTAAACCAATTCGAACGAAAGAATGCACTACGAGGGACAGAAAAATTTCACTTTGCCGTTAAGTTTGCTTTACGTGTAAGAATTTTTTTCTGTCTACAGTATTACAGTTTAGGTCAGAAAAACAATTGCACAAATAAATAATAAGTTTGGTTAGTTACGTCAAAAAGAAAAAAGATCAAAATGTTTTGTAATTAAATAAAAAGCTGGTTTGTATTTTAAGTCTGAGCAAAAAAGTCAAAAATAGCTTTATTACATACATTTATTTATTTATTTTTTATTTTACAATGCTTTTATTACACTTATACCGTATAATCTCTTTACATCAGCTACCTTAGTTTCAAAAAAGTTGCCAGTCATGAAGCATTGAGTGAAATCTCAAAATGTTTAGTAATTTAATCTTTTTTTTTATTGGTTGATGATGCAATTTTTTGCTAAATTTCAAATTTTTATTTTCAATATTTTAAAAGTTGTAGCCAAAATGCAAACCATTTTAAAAATCGATAAGATTCATAGTTATCGTCCAAAACATATTTATTCAAAATTTGTGGCTATCTGTGGCTGCAGAGGACGGTTTTACATGAAAAAACGAGACAAGTACTTCCTAGACCTGATCTGTTTCCCGAAAATCTCCACGTTCGGGACCAAATTAGGGTGTTTACCTTTTTCCGTGCTCAAAAGTTTATTGTTTGAGGATTTTATTATAAACAACTCAGGGTAAATGTTTACTGTAAATGAATTGCATTTTAAATTTTAACAAGTACTAGCTTTGAAAAAGTTAGAAAAAATATTTAAGCGAAGTTCCGGCAATTTGTTAATCTTTTCATTTTGCTATCTTCAATCTTTGGACACATTCAAAAAATTATTTACTAGTTCTCCTATCGTTGTTTTTCGTTTGCAATCCGCTAATGAATTAAATTCATAGCCGCACTATCTTGAATAAAGCGGATTTAATATCACGCGCCTACTTTTCGCAATAGACGTCGTGTTGAAACGCAACGCTTTTCATTGGTGCTTGTTTCTCACAATTAAATTGTGAACGAGAGTATAAATTGATTGAATTTTAGTAATCGACCGAATTTCAAATAAATAAGTTGCCGCAATGAAACCGAATGCTTTGTTAGATTTAATTAAGACCATAGTCAGTAGGCTTGTTCAGTGTTTACTGTCTTTGCCGATCGATTTCGTGTCCAAAATGAAAAAAATTTCGAAAGTATTTTTGACGCGATTTTTCTCCTTACTCTTTGGGTATTTTTTTGTTCTGTATACGTTTGTTGAGTTTTTAAAGCAAAAAAGAAATTTTTTCAAATCGAAGAAAAGGGAAAATAAGCCTGCATCTCTGCTCGACCAGAGTTTAGGTCGCCACAGCACAGTCACTTTGAAGGTGAGCTTGATTCATAAACATAATATAGCAGCACAATTCAATAAACTCTTTGACCTAAATTTTTAGCTTATTTAAGCTACTCACAATTTTTAATTTTTTTTTATTTTTATTGATTTTAAAGGAAGTAAAATTGCATTACGTCCAAAATGGTGAATTCGGAAAACCATTGATGCTTCTATTGCACGGTTTTCCTGAGTTTTGGTTCTCTTGGAGACATCAACTGAAAGAGTTCGCCAATGACTACTTCGTCGTCGCTTTGGATCTACGCGGATACGGTGAATCTGATAAGCCGGCTGGAGTTGATAATTATTCATATTCAAAGCTGACTGATGACATTGCCGAATTTATTGGAGCATTGAATTACGAAAATGCAATAATTGTTGCGCACGATTGGGGAGGAGTTCTTGGCTGGTTTTTCGCTGCTAAATATCCTCAAATGACCAGAACACTTATCATTCTTAATGCCCCTCATCCACTTGAATTTGTCTCAGTTATCTGGTCAAATTGGAAACAGTTTCTTAAGTCTTGGTATATCATCTTTTTCCAGTTAAAATTTCTTCCAGAATTATGGTTTAGATCCGACGATTTCATTATCTTCGACAAAATGTTTTCGAAATTTGCAAGCGAAGATGAGATTGAAGCATACAAATACATGTTTTCGCAGCCAGGAGCAGTTTCAGGCCCCATAAATTATTACAGAGCAAATTTTGAAAAGATGGATGTACCTTCTAGTGAAAAAAGACGGCATATTGTCAAAAGTGCAACTTTAGTTATTTGGGGAAAGAAAGATATGGCATTGACTTCAGAGTTGGCTTACAGCGGGGTCAGATACGTCGATAACATTTTTACAGTAAAGATGATTGAAGATGGATCACACTTCATACAAATGCACAAGCCTGATATTGTGAACAAGCATATCCGTGATTTTCTAACTCAGAATTTTGGCACTTAATTTTACAAGTCGTTGCTGTATATTTTCGCAGCACTTGTCAAAATTCATATCAAATTAAAATGTTGAGCTTTGCTATTTTATCCGCCTTTCAATTAGCTTCAAAATTGTTAGTTCCTTAAAGATTGCTCACCGTTTATTATCTCAACAAGCTCCATGCAAGTAATTTTTATTATCTATCGTAACATTGTTCGTATCGTAACTGAGACATTATGTCACAACCACAATAGAATTGTTGTGCAGCAAACGGCAAAAAATGTCCCACCATTAAAGCCCTTTGAAGGATTCTTAAGCTGAGACTTTGACGCTTGTCCCCAAAGTCAATCAATCATTATTAAATGGAAATTAATTTGCTGTCTGCTTTAGGATCGATATTATGTCAACTTGTTTTTTCACGAGAATTTTCATTTCAGCATTCTAATAATCATATTTATAATTGAAGACTAAAATTGATTAACAGAGAGCGAAGCACATACAGTTCATATTGGATAATAAGTTATGTAAAGATAGAAAACAAGTTCAATAAAGATGAGTAAACCGATCGCACCAAGATTTACACTTAAAATAAAAGCTAAATGTCGTCGACGTCTCTTTTCAATTTTCGGGTCTTCGGGCGTTTGGCGATAAATTTCGATCAACTCATCGGTTTGCGTACGCGTGGTGTTCCAACCTGTGGTCGCCTCACGCTGCGGTGCCTCGCGTCTTTCGATCACTTCGCCTTTCGCGTTTTTCTCGGGCGAAAACGACGTGAAAATGGCTCGATTCGAAAG
Organism: Dinothrombium tinctorium; assembly: GCA_003675995.1. NCBI lineage: Eukaryota > Metazoa > Arthropoda > Arachnida > Trombidiformes > Trombidiidae > Dinothrombium > Dinothrombium tinctorium. The sequence continues at coordinate 17,466 of NCKU01001848.1, forward strand.
ATAGCCATTGAAGCCACTTCGAATTGCTAGTTGGCATTGGCTTCGTAGCGCCGAACACACGACCAGTTTGCGTGCGCCGACCGTTCGCAGAATCAATGAGGCCATTAATTCGAACGACGAGCAAATTACTGTCAATTTAAAAATGGAATTGAAAACGAATTTCGCTTTCGAGTTTTACCTTTTCGCGTCCTTTTCAACTCTCGGGGCTTTTGTCGAATTACAAACGCAGAGATTTTGGTTTTTTGAGAAACTAAGTTGGAATCAAATTAAATGTAATTAATTTTCTAAAATTAAACTTTATTCAGTTGTGAATTTATTTTTGAATCTAACAAAAGGTTACAACACTCGGTTTACTTTCTCAAATCTAAAATTAAGCGCTTTGTTTTAGCGAAATGTTTTTTTTTAACTAGAAACGATATCATAACATAATCGTTTAAATTTTAAACGCCTGGTTTCCAATGAGTGTCACCCGGTTGTTTGTGAACTTTTATTTCCCACGGCGGGTACGTGTTTAAAAACGAAAAGAGTAAAACGCCGCACACGGGAATCGCGTACAGAAACCATCTACGATTCGGTTCTAAAGCACCTCCACTCGACGATGACTTCGCGCGAAGCAATAATGATTGATTCGCTTTCACCGCTGAGAGTAAACGGTAAGTTTTTGAAAATGAATTCATTTTAATGCTGAAAAGAGAAAAAAGAAATAGAAAACACAAAGTGAAAAACATGATCAATAAAGAGTGCGATTAAATTGCTCACATTTATCAAAAACTAGACGTTAGCTTTGCAATACTGTGATTGATTCGAGTCAAACGTTGATCAAAGAGTTGTTTTCAATGCTATAAAACAAAAACGTAAATTCTAAAAATGAGAAAATCGAAAAGAAATTTCGAAAAAATGAAACCTTTTCTCGTGTTTTCGTTCGCATTCAACGCGCAGATTCTATTTGCGGTCACCTTTGCGTACGCTTCTTGACGCGCCTTTTTTGAATTTCGCATTTTCCACAATGTAACTATTGCTGTTAGCGATTAGTAGAGATTTGTTTTTTCGGCGTCGCCGAAATTTGAGATAACATGAGATCTTTGTCGGCAGTAAAAATCTAGCATTATGATGTAAAAATTTTTTAAATCGAACCACATTTTTTCGCCGAAATTGCCGAAATTTCACAGCTCGGGCCGAATTTTTCGGCGCAGCCGAAAACCTATGGTTTTTCAAACAATGCCTTCAAAATTAGTTTTAAAAAAAGTTTTCAGTTTTAAAAGTAAAGAATAAAATGTCTTTGGATTTAAAAAAGAAAAAATTAGTAAAAAGTATAAAAAATCGATTTAGATGCGTTCGGAATGCTTTCGAATGATTTTGAAAGAATCAAGCTTTAGGATGAATTAATTCTAATTAAAGAATTCAGCTTTCTTCTATTAGTTATTTTTGAGACTAAAGGTCATTCATTTTACGAACAGATTGAAATAATAGAGAAAGTTAACAAATTAGACGGAGAATTTTTAGATAAGTTCGTAAATAGTTTGTCTAAAAACCCTTATTTGTTAAAACACGCTAAGACAAAAAGAAAAATTTTTGCTCCATTAACAACTGTAGATGTTGAGCGATAATTTTCTTTTTATAAATGTTTATTGTCAGATCGATGTCACCGTCTCTCTACATTGAAAAACTCGATGTAATTCAATTTAATCTCTTTTTGGAATAGAAAACCTAAGCCGAAATCTAGCCGAAAAAAGGCCTCTTTTTCAGCCGAAATTTGGCCCAAAAATCCCTACTTTTTGCGCCGAAAAAACACATCTTTAGCGATTAGATTGATTTTCGCGAAACACTTCGACACCAGTTTTTTCTCTGCAATCACCACCATTCTCTTTGTCGAGAATTGTTTGCGAAAGCAAACTTTTTCGCACATTTTTGAGTTATTCTTATTAATCAATACAATAGGAAAAATAGCAGTTTTTAATCTTTTGTTTCAATCTGTCCATATCGATTTAATTTTTGACCAGTTACCGAAGTAAAAAATTGGTGCGACTATAACTACACTCCGGATATTCAATTAATAGAAAATCCTTTGTAAATTTTTGAATCACAAAATTTTTTAATTAAAAACATTCATACGTTTAGATCTATGAATGGATCAGCTAATTTATTAAAAAATAATTTTTTCTTTCTAAATGACGGGTATTTAAAATTATTATAACAAGTTAAAATACGCATCAGCGGATACAATGTTGGTGAAGGAAATTGGGCACATAACAAGCTGAAAAGAATTAGAAGACCATATGCCGATTTTCTGAACACAAGAAGACTTATTATATTCGCTTTCATCACTGAATTCCCATAGCATTTTTTGTGCAGATTATTTTTCCGCTTAACTGAAAAATTACATCATCTGTAAAAAATATTTCGAAATTTTGTGGCCGACATAAAAATGAGTTGCTTTATTCTAAAATATCAACATGTTGACCATAATCGGACTTAATAAGACGAATCCAGTGAGTTACCAATTTGAATTTAAACTGGATTCTTTGCCATTTGTTACATAGCTCAATTGCTTCTCTTCCTGTTTGTTGGGGAAAATTTCCGCTGCAAATCAAATAATTACAATACAGCCATGTAGCCATTTTTCGAAAATTTTTAAATAGAATCATTATTTTCACAGCTCTTGTTAAATGCTTATTATTATTATTATAACGATGCTGTTTTTCTGATCAACAATAGCTAAAAGAGCAAATAGAGACGAAGAATATACTTTTTACATGTTATATGCATCTTTATATCTCATATTAGTGAAAATACAGGGTGAGTGAATTAAAACTCAACAAATGTTTCCTTGAATATTTGGATATTTGAAATCGCTTGATGTTTGTCTTGTACTTATTTTGAAGCTTGGTTTTCGAAACGAAATTTTGACAACGAATTTTCCGAAATAAACGATAAGATTCTAAATTCACTGAATTACCCGTGAAAGTATATTTTTTCGGAGATTGACAAGTTCTTTTGCCTAAATACTACTGATTAAATGATTGGTAGTAATTTTTAATCTCTGATTATCTTTCCAACTAATCTATCCGAACTAATTTTACATTTTTCCTAAAAGGTTAAAAATCGGCGCTGCTAAATCCGTACTCCTTGTGAAAGGTTATTTTACCTCATATTTGTTGCGTTTTAATTCACACGTGTATTTAAGATTAACAGTGTTTGCGAAAAATAAAAGTTTTTAATGTTGAACAGAAAAACTATTTAGAAAAGTAAGATAAAATAAATCATTGCTAAATAATGTCTAACAATAAATCTATTTTTTGTGCCCGTTCCCGATTTCAATGAAACTTGGTATGCAGATAGATCTTCAGTAGTGTATTAAGAATTACCCATCATAGTTACGAATTTTGCACGTGAAGCAAGTTATTCGCGTGTAAACTTTAACATTAAGTCTATGGCGAAATTTTTTTTCGACTACGGGCCTAAATCTCAACCGATTCTCATCCGGTTTGTTTTAAATAAAAGTAATATTCAACTGCTATCTTATGAAATGTCTCATAATTCTGTATCAAAGCACTGAAAAATTGTTTTTAAGACGCTTTGGCATTAATAATTGTAGAGATAAAAATAATTGTATATAGCACACAATGAGTTTAAACATTTAAAATAAACCGGGTGGAAATCGGTTGAGGTTTAGGCCCGCAATCGAAAAAACAAAAAAAAAATTGCTATAGACTTAATGTTAAAGTTTGAATAACTTGCTTATCGCGCAAAATTCGCACCTATGATGGGGGTAATTCTTAATACACTAATGAAGATCTATCTGCATACCAAGTTTCATTAAAATCGAGAACGGGCACAAAAAATAGATTCCTTGTAAGCTCTTTTGATGTCAATTTTACAAAAGTATCTAATTTTTAAATTTTTTGAAAAATTTAGTGCAAGTTTTACATTGTTGTCAACTAGAAACGATGTTTCTATGGAAAGTGACTTCGGTCTTCGATTCGATTTTATTTTAAAATAATTTCGTTTGAAAATCAATTATTTTATTTTCCCAACAAAAAACGCTCAATATGCGGATATTTAAAATGGTAAAAAACAAAAATTGATTACTTGTGTATTAAACGAGTTATTAGTAATTGAAAAATGTATCGCTTACTTTTTGAACGCCCTGTATATACAATTTATGCAAAAGTGGAAAAAATCATTAAAAATATCTTCGATGTTTACTTTTTTGCGCTTAATTTTTTCATCAAACGCGTTATTTTCGTATTCGATTTTCTTTAATTTATGAAAAAATCAAATGAAATGAGGCAGAAGAGATATCATGAAAGATAAACGCGAATATTGATCTCGACAAACATGTTGTGTCTAGTTGTTGTTTAACAATATTTATTAAATGACACAATTTATATAAAAATACGGATTCGTAAACAAAAAGTGAAAAAGAGAGCTCGTTTACAATACGCGAAGTAATTCTTGAATATTTGTCGTTGAGAAGAGAGTGAAGTCGCCTTCAAGCAGTGAGACAGTGAATGTCGGTGAGTGAAAGAGGGTTGACAAGGTGAGTGTCGTTCCTCTTCTTCAGAAGAAGACTTCTTGTTCAATGATCTTCGGACTTCGACTTAAATAGTCTCTTTGAAAGGAAGGAGTTGACTAAACTTTGCATCGCAACAAAACAATCAAACTTTATTTCTCAATGCGGACTTTAAACTCAACTTTTTAAAAAACGAATATCAAATTGATTTGAAAGAAACAGAAAAATTGATTACGATTACTACGAATTAAATAAATAAAAATTATTTACCTCATCATTCTCACAAATATTTTGTCTTGTAGCCACTAAGTGGGGTGTGAAAATTTTCGATAATTTTCAAGTAAACATTAATAACTAACCAATCATTTGGTAAGCAACAGACTTAAATCATTTTTTTAAATCCACGATTAAATATGAGATCGTTTAAGTAGTTTTAAACTAAAAGAATTACATCTTT
>NCKU01001849.1:0-22433 GCA_003675995.1 Dinothrombium tinctorium
TCAAAAATGTTTCGTGAGAGAGAAATGCCAGCGAATGGATTTGCTTTCTATTATTATTATCATACAACGTATATGTAATTTCAAATTTAATACACGAAATTTTGCTTTTTAATTTTACGCTTCAAATAATTTGCTAATACTTTGTTTTCCCTTTAAAACTATACATAATTAAAATTATTTCTCTTCATTCACTATTTATACACATACATCTCTCTATCTCTTTGTTCTGTCTCAAAGCTTATGCGACGCACACAGATAAACGCCGACTTAATTGTAGCTCCACTACACTGAAGCTTATAGCTAGCAAATTTTTACGTCTTGACACAAAGTAGTATTTAATTGAAAAATAGTAATTAGTCAACGCTCTCATTAAACGCTTGTTAGTTAATGAAAAATATTCTCTTTGTTTTGTAGCTACGAATCTAACAAAAGTTGAAACGTCTGACCTCATTTGAAGAGAAAATTTCGACGAATTCTTTTTGCTATTCAATTTAACTTACTTGAATTAATTAATTCAATTATACTTTCTACTCGAAATAAATTATGTCTGATCTAATCAAAATAATGAACAAGTTTAAGTCGAATTTTTCTACAACATTAAGCGATAATTATTGAAAATTGTTTAAAAAAAATTGCAAAATGTTTTGTATTAGGCAAAGAGAAGTTTTCATGAAATTGAACTTGAAACGTTGAGTCTGATTCGTAATGAAAAAGATGGCGACAAAAAACCTAAGAAATTTGTTCAAAAGAGAATCAATCTCTTCAACTAAAATGGAACAAAGTTTTAATTATTTAGACTTTTATTATTGAAGGTACTGTCTTAACATATCCACTTTAGTTTGCGTAAGACAAACTGTTGTACATTTCTATTTTAGCTTAAAGCCTTGTTTTTTACTTAATTTAAACCTGTTCATGCAAACTACTTTCTGCAAAAATAAATGTAGCTGGCAAGAAACATTATACTTTTTCAATTACGAGGAATTATGAGTTAATTAATTGTTAATATTCCAGATCAAATTTTTACATAATACTCAATGTATGTTAAGCTTTACATTTAATTAAGAACTACACCATCGGCTGGTTTTTCTAATCATATTACATCGGACTTGTTAACCATCTTGAGTTCAAAGCGCTAGTTAAAATGTAAATTATAATTATTCTTTCAATTTAGTTCTTTTACAAGCAATTTATTTGTTTGTATCAATCAAAATTTAGAAATGAAAGAAGCTAGGAATAAACCATCAGCTGAAAAATTGTTAAATTTTTAATTTTATTGCTAATTTCCTTTATTTATACGTAGTTTTAATAAATTTTTTACCTCTTTTTTACAATATCTTTAGAAAAATTTCTGGAATTATACGTAAAAACATAAATAAGCGTTTAGATAAACTGCTTTAATGTAATTTAAAACCTAAAAAATTAGGATCTGATTTTGAATGAAGGGCTCTACTTAAAGCGATACGTGATGACACTTTAAGATTTGCAACAAAATTTAATTTACTGTTGAAATGTTTTTAGCTTTCAAGTTTAGTCCTAATTTAAGATATCGTCTCGAATAGCTGAATATCAAAGAGCTGAAGTATCGAATAGCCTAAAAGCACTCATTAATTTAAAGTATAGATTCTATATGAAAAATAAACTTGCTTATTAAATTTAGAGTTAAAAGTTGAGTTATGAATCAAAATATTTTTTCATCAAGTGCATCTGAGATCATTGGGATCAGATATAATCAGCAATGTCAAATTTAATTTTAAGAATTTAAACTAGTTTCAACAAATTTCACTAGAAAGATTATAATTGTCATAATAAAATTACAATAAATATTAATAATAATGTGAAAATTTAAAACCTATCTTGATTTTTTTAACTTCGTATTAATCATTTGTTTTATTTAAATAAATAATTTTAAGTTAATTTTCGGCTATGTGAGAAGCAAACTAAATTTAAATTTTTTCTTGTTTGGATTTTTTCGTACAAATTCCGTTTCATTCTAGTCGCAGGATGTACCGTTTATTCCCTCATTATTCATCCTTACTATCTTTCCATCATAGATAGCAAACAGTATAATTCCGCGTCTGAGCGACACATAGTTTCGAAAAAAAAATGTTTGTCCATGCGATAATTGACGGAGAGATGCTAATTAGCGCTCGTTTCTTAATCTACGATATAAGTTTTTTATACAGCAACACCATTGATATCGATACCGTTCAATTAAGCCAAATATTATTCTTGATTGCCGCGAGCAAGTAAGCGAGTTTGAATGAAAATGTTTAGAGAATGCAAAGAACTCTATTAAATTATTTTTTATAAATCATAACAAATCATACTGAAATAACCGCATACGTTAATTCCATATTTGTAAAGTTATTTTTTAAAAATAAAGAAACGAAACGAAATAAAGCGAGTGTTTTGAATTTTTAACAAAATGAGCATTTCTATGCATTTACATTCAACTGTTTGCAAGGCGATAAGAAAACGCGAAAAACTGTCTCTAATAATAGCAAGAACAGCGTTAATTTAAACATAATTGATAACTGAATTTTACTATTAAATGCGTTTAAATTTTGTCTTAAAACCCTGATCAAAATTAATATAAATTAATAATTAAAAATATTATGTTTTATGAGAAACATTTACTAACTTTTTCTTTTATTCATCAAAAAAATTTAAAGAAAATTAAATCGATTAACTTATCTAATTTTGCTAATTTAATTTAACTAATTACTCATGAAAGAATTTGTTTCATTATGAAAAACTTCTATTTGTTTTATTTTTTCAAAGTGTTTGGTTATTCTAAGATAAAAAGTATTTTTACTTATTTATTCAAACAGAATTAAGTTTAATTCATAAACAATTCATTCAGAATAGGTTCAATTTTTGATAAGCACGTGAAAGATGATTAAGCTGTTGTGTAACTTTTCATTTTTTTTTGTTTCCTTCCGCTAAAGAGTGTTTATCACTTAAAGAAGTTAAAAAGTTTTTCAAACTGACAAATTTTTTGGATTGAGAGAACGATACCGTTTTATATAAATACAACGTTTACAAACGGCTTAAAATTTAATCTCTTCTTCCTTTTGTGTTTTCGACTTTTTTCAAAGTGTATCTTTTTAGAATTTTTGAAATTTTCGCTCACAAAAGTTACACCAGTTTTACGCTTTCACTATTTATTTGAAACCAATAGAAGAGAACAATAAAGAGAGTTGAAATAAAGAGAAAAGACCGAGTTTATCTTACTTTAACTCGGCACAGCTTTACTTTATTTTCTACTGCAATGTTTGTTATTTTGTTTCTCTTATCTGTGAATTATTCGTTTATTGAACTTTCATAAAGTGTATTCAAAAAGAGCATATAAAACATTTTTATTGCGACAAAGTTTCATGGAGACTAATTTGTAAACTTTGTTTTATGCTGTAATTTTTGCAACAAAAATTCATTAAAAATGTGTGTTGAAATATTTATTAAAATTAATCTTTTTGAATAAAATGTATTCAATCAAGAGTTCTCATTAATGCGTGATTTCTGACGAGATAATGAATAAAATTTTTTAAGCTTAGAGCGTGTTAGATGGCGAAATTGCGAACTATTCGAAATCAAATTACTCGCGAGTTTAACAGCTACGCTTATTTCAATGAATATTCAGTTTCATTTTCAAAACTTAATTAAATATTTATTTGTTTCCATTCAAAAAACGACAACTCATTTATTATTAAACTAAAATTGAATTAAGCTTAATTTTCGTTTGATGCGCGCAAGCAGATCATTCTCGCTGAAGAACATCGAATTCGACCCTTTCTTACGATAAAAAGCAAGTAGAATAAAGCAAGTGCCTCTTTTCATTTCAGCGACTTAATAAACAGGAAATTTAATTTAACAGAAATTGGGTCTAATTTAGCTCGTAGTTCACTTCGAAAAGAAGAGAAACGAATATAAAAATTGTTTAGAATAAGCAAATTGCGAGAACGCATTAAGTATCTTTCTTACATAATTAGCAAAATAGTTTCGGATCATTTCGATAGCGTTGATTCAACATTTAGATTTTAAATTAAGTTATTTTAAATTGAATTCGCGAAAGAGATTCAGAGTAAAAAACGAAAAGTAAAGTGAAATGGATTCCAAACATTACCTACAATCCATGAGGCTGAAGTAAAATGTTGATTTAAAGTAAAAATTAATTTCATTACAAACGATGCTAGACAAATAACAAACATTGTTCACTGGATACTTTCGTTGCTTCGCTCGTTTCTAGTCGATCAAATCAAGAAAAATGAGGCTAATAATCAATAAGAAAAAGTAAAATTGCTGATAGTTCTGACAAAAAGAACAACACGACGAATGCCGGACAGTGTGGTTGAAGGATTGAGACGCTTTTTGTCAATTATCAACGATACACTAAACAAAGAAGCAAAAGAGGAAAACAAGACTAAACACTATTATATAAGTGAAAGAACGTATTGAATTTTTTAAAAAAGTCGCTTATGTTCGTCATAATGTTTTACTTTAAATTCAATGTACTCAGTTTATGAACACACATAAAAGAGCATCACTGCTCAAACAAACGCTCACACTGCCGCTGAGATACACTTATGTAAAGATAGCGCAATATGATGATGTAAGGAATTCATTATTTACCACATAATCAGGAAGGGGCTAATTTTTGAAAGCACAGCTCAAATGGCTGACATTTTACTGTCAAAAGCAAGTAACATATACCACTTATCAAATTGGCCAATATTTTCACATGATTCTGACTTTTCCTTAATAGTGTTCATTAATTGTAACGACCAATGGTCGTAATCGATTCTCTCTCTTCCTGAAAAATTAACGAACTTCGATCTGCACTTGTTTATTTCCTATTTTCGGGTGAAAACTCATTTTTATTAATCAAGCGCTAAATATTTCGACAGCACAAAATTTAACTGCAATTTTTGACTAATGAAAATGGCTGGAGTGGGAAAAGTTCGTCAGAATGTCGCTAAAATGTCGATAACAGTGATTATTTGCATTTGCGACAGCCAAATTGGTCATTCTTTATTTGATAATTATAATGCTAGAACTCCCGCTGAAATGTTTTTTTCTCCAAATCTGCATCATCAGATACACTTCTGTATGGCCTCATTCGGCAAATTTATTGCATTGCGATGTTAGTTTTGCAAATTCTTTTAAAGTTTGATTAAATTATGATTTTTTTAACTATAAGTAAAGCTCTCTGATTTAAACGAATTTTTATTGAAATTTAATTAAAATTACATCTGAAAGATTCAAATATAAAAAAGTAAATTCTTGAAATATTTCATTATTGAAAATTTATAAATCGTGAAGGATTTGCTCTCATTGGTTAAAATGTACTACAACGTTTAATTATCAAATTAGCAAACGTAACGAAACATTTGTTATAAAAATAAATTGCCTTTTTAAATCTGAATTATCATGAGCTCAGATCTATATTTAAATGTATATTTGAAAATTAAGGAATAATTTAATCGATTAATTGCGTATTTAAAAAATTCTTTTGTCTAAGTAAACAATCGTTTAATGAGCTTAAAGAAATTTATTCTAAAAAGTTTAATAAATGACTAAAGACATTTCCATAAATAAAAGAGTTTAAAATAACTTTTTTGACGAATTTCTAAAATAATTTTTATTTTTTAAAAAAGAAAAAGTTCGATTTATTTTGAAAAGAAAAAATTTACTTCAATCAATAAGATTCACCTTATTCAACAATGAAATTCAATTTAAGAGTGCCGCATAATTTAATGTAAATTTGCATGAAAATTCTCAGCATCTCATGGTTAAAACTATATATTCTGAAATGAAAAAACTGAAACTTTTATATTTAATTGAATCAAAAATCATTTGATAATTTGAAAAAAAAACTGTAAGCATCTGATTTTTTATGGTGCTACCTTATGATTTAATTTAAATTTTTATAAGTTATTCAATCAACCTTATGCAAAATCCTGTACTATCGATTTTCGGGAATCCTTTTTCTCTTTTTTTCAGATGGAATTCGTTTTGAAATATGATTTCAATTCGCGTTGAATATTTAAAGAGTGCAAAAATTGAATTTTACGATTCTAATAAATGAAGAACTGAAATTTTCAGTAACGAATATAAAACTATATAAAGAATTTTAAAAATATCAATATATTTAATTTTAAGTGTAAAATTACTTAAAATTTACCTAAAAAACTTAATCAAATTTATTGTTAAAAATAAAATTTTTTCGCAAAAAATGCAATAGAAATGAAACACTTGTAACGAATTTTTGGATAAAAAAGTGCATCGCTGCGAAAGTAAAACCGAATTTAGTTTTTTTTTGTCAAAAATAAGCTTTGAAATTCAATTTTCATTTCGATTGAATTTCATTTTTTTCGCTCGTGTTCTTACAAAGTCAAATGCGAAACGATGAAACATTACACACTTTTCTTTAAATTTGTCGCGCGTTGCTTAATCGCTAGACACGGAGAGATCGAGCGTAGCGAACGACCAATAACTTGAAATCATTCGTGCGAAAAAATTTAATGTTTTAGATTTGCCATTAAGTGCAATTTTTTCTATTCCGCCTGTACATTTCTTCGAAGCACAAAGCACTCGTAAAGAACTATCAATTTCACTTTTGCTTTATTGCAAAAGAAATAAGTAGTATTTTAAAAACGACGATTTCGATGACAAAATTATTGCATTAAAGTTTTTCTCCAAAGTGGCTTCAATAGACGGCAAGTGTGTAGAAAACAATGGAGGATTGGTTGAAGCGAAAATGAAAATTTAAAAAGCGTCACGTATACAAATCGAAATTCACTCGCTGACTTTTTTATGTTTTTAAGCTTTTTTTTATTTTATTTTACATCCTTTATTTCTATTTTCTCGAAATCCGTACGTTTTCTTGGCTCAAAGTTTTTGTAAAACGTTTTGAACTATTATAAAGCGTTGCTTTCTCGGGCTTTTAAATTCGAATTCAAAATCAATTCACGCTTCATTTGAATTTTTACGTCTAATTTCAACGTTTCGCGTGTTTTTGAAAATATAATGCATGATGCATGTTTGATGTATGTTCCTATGCTTTCAGACAAAGCAGCATTAGCTTTAAAATGATACTTCAGTGCACTTGTTTGACCCTATAGATCGCAAATTTAGAGAGCAAAAATTTTTCAAAGTTTTCAAATTAAGCGCACTGGAATTCGACAAATTAACTTTGGTAACATTATCGAAACTGCAGTTGAATAAAATTTCTTTTCTTAAAATTGGCTTTATTCGTTAAATAAACCAAGAGAATCTCCCTGCGATAACTTTTTTTATCGATTTTAAGAGCAAAACAAAATTTTGAAGAAAATGGTTTTCGTATTCTAAGTAAACAATAAATAATGAAGCAGTAAAAAGCTACTAACTTTCATTCATTCTCAAATTCTAAACGTACACAAAATTGAAATTTAATTACGACTTTAAACTCGAAAGAGAATAGAAATTAAATGAAGAAAATTGTTAGAATAGTAAAACAAATTTGCTCGATAAGGTTTGTTGCTTTTTCTTTAAGTTTGCCCAACATAATGAATTAAGGCGCAATAAATTGTGGTGAAGGAAACTTTTGTCGTTCGATTTGCAAATTGTATTTTTTCGCGTGATTTACAGCTGAAAGAAATCGCAAAATGTATAGTGAATGTAAACGATACACGCGATACGTTACAAACCATGGCTACCGATTCGTATAAATCAAATTATTCGCGAAAATCGCGCACGATTTATTTTTGCGGTCGTTACAACCCCAGTTTCCTTTCGTTGTTGTGTGTATAAATTGTATATTGTGTATAATTTCGAATATTTTTACTTTCTAATCGTTTTTACATTGTAAAACTAAATAGTAAAGCAATTATTGTTATATATGAAAGCATTACTTTTAGAATAACATTAATTCACTTTCTGTACCGACATTAATCGTCATTATGTGTTTGTTTGGCCGAAAGAGATTATTTAGATAGTCGGCTCAAATGGAGCACTATTAGACTTGTAGGACTGACATGATTTACTTGCGCTTACAAACTGTTTTATTTTGCCTTTACAATTCGGCGAAAGCGCAGCAAGTGACAAATATTTTCCGTCCGCAAATTTTATGCTTTAATATGATTTTTTAGAATTTAAATTGATTTCGTCTCCCAAATAATTTATCGATGATATTTTGAAAACCTAAAATGGCAGAAAAATTTTTTTCTTCGCTAAAAAATAAATGATAATGAAAATAAAGTTGTAGATTCATGCGAGATACAAAATTGCTTTTAACGGCTAAAATATGGGCACAATTTTACATTGCACAAAAACTAAAAATAAGGAAAAATTCTTCTAGTGAAAAAATCAAGAAATTCCAACTCTGCGATAGAAATTGTTTTGTCGCTGAACATTACATAACATTCATATTTTTTGTTTGTTTTTAACAATAAAACTCACTAAACATTACTATACTTTAGTAAGGCACATGTAAAATTTCTGAATGTTTGAGTGCTTGCATCATTACAACTGATTGCTTTAAAAATATAGAGCGACAGGTTGTAATGAAGTAAAGAGATACATTTATAATTGATTATAAAACACGAAAGAAACGATTAAATTCAATTGTTCTTTCATTAAAATGTTTCTTTTTAAAAATTGATGTTAGCATCATATGTCAGTAATTTTTAACGATCACAGTTTTAATTTTATATTTACACATTTATAAACAAAGTTGTCTAAATCGTCCTCACATAAGATTATCGTTGTTTTCAGATTCGCCTATATCTGAATTGAATTTTTTGACTTAAAGGCCCACAGAAACTTCTTACCAAAGTAAAAATAAAACAATTTAGAGCAAATTTTTTATAGAATTTTAATAGTATCTATCTGGCAAAGCATCAATTTTGAAAGTATTTTTGAAAATTGTCATCGTGTTAAGTTTTGCAATGTTGTCAATCAGAAATAAAGATATTCCTATTGAAAGCATTTGCGCTTCGCTTTTCTCTCATTTTTAAATAATGTAACTCATGAATCGATTGTTTCATTTTAGAAAGAAGTGGCTCGATGATATGCGAATGAGAAGCAAAACAAAATTTTTTAATTTGATTTTTAACGAAGTTATTAGTTATCGAATAATATTTCAATTAACTTCGGTGCAATCTGTATAAGAAATTCTTTTCTGAACTTCAAGTTGTTTGTTACTTACTGTTTTCCTACCCTTAACTCCTAAAAATCGAATACCTGTAAGTTTGTTGTTTTTAACTTCTAAAATTATTTAAAAATAAGTTCAAAGAAAAATATTTTTCACAAAAATAAATGACTTTTGAGGAAAAAAATTGTGTTTACATTTACTGTACATGAAATGTAACAATAAGCCTTCGATTTCTTTGTGACACAAGAAAAAGTTATTATTTGTAAATGAAATACGAATAAAGTATGCAAATTCAATTTTAAAGGAAGGATTTTGAAAAACTAAGATATTGAAAATCAATTTTCTTTTTTTTATTTGATTTACTGAAAGTGAAAAAACAAAATAAATTAAGCTTACCAGTGTATTTCCCTTTGAAATCGACTTTCTCAATTTTAAATCCAAATATACCTGAAAAGACGAATTAAATAAAAAGTTAGAAATAAAGAGTTCGTGTAAGCAATTTTAAACAATGCTTTAAACAGAATTTAAATGATAAATTTGAATATCGCATTAAAAATTCATTGTATTGTGATTGATTGATTTTTATATCTTATGAATTTAAATTAAAATATGGTGGACTTAACTTTAAGCAGATATAAAATTTACATTTTTCAAGCTCATGATTTGAGAAGGAAAGATTATTTTTTCATTTCCCGACACAGAATTAATACCCGAGTGGATTATTTTCAAAAATTGCAGCAGGCTATGGCAGCTATTTCTCGCGTGCGAATAAATTAAAAAGTTCGTAGTTCAAACACGATAACATTATTGAAGAAAGAAAGCAAGCAATAGAGATGGAGAGTGAGAGTGAAATTCATTTGTTAAAACACTCACGTACAATTACAATTACCATTGTTTCGCTCCTACTGAGAAGTGTGAAAGCTTGCAAAATGATTGTATTACAGCTTAATTTTGTGCATCTCAAAAAAGAAGGCCCAGAGAGAAGAGTGGAACAAAAAAGACGAAAAACTTCAAACACAATTTGCATATTTTGTGTCATACAATGACAAGCTATTGAGTTATTCAAATTAGAATGCACATTTTTTGTTCTCTCTTCTTCTACGTTCTTTCTTTGCAATGACATATTATTAACGTCTCAATGGTGTATTATATAATATTTTCTTATTATGTGACATCGCTTCGCGTCGTTCAGAAAGAAAGAGTGAAAAAAGAGAGAATAGCTTAAATATTATTTGCATCATTCGTGCGAAAAAGCAGAATGAGGAAAAAATTTCAACGAATTCGGAACGGAAATGTGAATTGAAAAGAAAATGTGAAAGAATTCGATTGTTTTCTTCGAACCTCGGAACTATTCACAATGTTAAAATATCGGATATTTTGCTTATTAAAGCGGCGTATTGCATATAAACGCATTTATGGATTAACGACGCAATAAGATTTTTTAGTTGTTAAAAAATTAAAAAATTAATGGTCGCTCATTAATTTGCTTTCTCTTTCGAGACATTTTTTCATCGTTTTATTCGCTTAAATGAAAATTAAATTTATGTATTTTTATCTAAAATGCTTCCTTTTTTCTTTTTCTCTTGCATAAAAAACCATTTTGAACCAAAAACTACAACAAGAATTTCGCTATAAAACGGTTGTTTAATGCAATATCTCTGTTTCGCCTCTCTCCTCGCTGCTTTCTTTATTGTTTGCTTGTCGCCGAATTTCCTGAAGCGTGTAAATTCAGCAAATTTACTATATTAAATTAATATACTTTTGGGATATGAATTTGCCTTTTTCGTTGAAATTTTCAGCTTTAAGTTTTAATTAATTATTCTATCTCTTCTTTGTTTGTTTTCAGAATAATCTTTTGTGTTCAAAATAAAACGTTTGCTATCGCAAACGAAAGCAATTCACACTTATTCATAAAGAAGTTTCTATTAATCTAAATATAAATTAAGTTCCTTGCATTTTGCAGCTTCATATTTCACGTCGCCAAGTTATTATAAGAATAAATTAACTTTTTAGCCCAAAGATGTTTTCTTTTCTTCATCATTTCTCACTTATTTATAAAATGTTCCAAGAAAAAGCGAAATTCTCCGATGAACCTATTCAAATGAAATTTGCCCTTTAAAGGTTTTAACTTAAATTTACTTTTGAATTATTTTCCTGCATCGAAATTGATTGGAAAGAAGTAAAAATCTAAAAAAAGTTTTAAAGAGTCAATTTCTTAAATTAATAACAAGCGAAAAATTTTAAATTGAGAAAATTAAATTCTTTGCAAGAAAATGGACTTTCTATTGAACCACATTGCCCAGCTTTAGCTAACGAATGGCGTTAGTTTTTTTTTTTCGTCGACTGGTAACAAACTAAGAAAACTGAGCCTTCGCATTTATGATGATTACACGATCGCTTATAAATACTATTTCCTACCTATCACAAAATGAACCGAAAGAAGCAAAATATTTTTTGCCGATTAAACCGAAAGCTCTCTCATTTGGTGCAAAATATCGATAGAAATCATCGAAAATAAAGCGAAAGACTTTGTTCGTAATTTTTGAAATTACATTTATAAGAAAAAATCTTTGAACAATAAAGCCGAAAATTTACTGCCCCCTAAATCAATGCCGATATAAATTGCTTCCTTTCTGTTTCGTTTTTACTTTGTTTTGTTTCAAAGTTCCGAAAAAATCACGTAAAACATAAATAATTTCTCGCCGTTAATAATTGAGAAAAGTTTTTCGACAAATTTTTGTTCCTTTTCAATCTTTTTTTCTCCGATAATTTTTTTTGCACACAAAAGACAGCGAAAAAGCGCAAAACTGTGTGCTCTCAATCATTTTAAGAATCTCGAAGAGAGCAGTTAAAAACGATAGGAAAAGAGCAACGTTTGACTTTACACAAAAGTAACAGAATTAACTGTCATTTCGCTTTTTAAAAGTGTTTTGTCTTAAAACGAAAAAATATAAATCTCTCGGAAAAGCGAGCAACAAAAAGACGAGCGGAAAACAAAAAACAAGCGGCGTTTTCGGACTTATCAGCAGAAAAAAGAGAATCGTGCAATTTCTACAAATAGGCAACTATCGTGAAATTAAAACGCTCTCAAAGCGAGAAAAACTTTGGTCACTAAGTTAAATCGAAAAAATCATTGTAAACACAGTTCGATGGACACTTCGTTTCATCAATTTGAAAGTAAAACGTATCTTTCTAAACGATCAATTGGTTTTTCGTCTCGATTTCGAAAAGGAAACTAAAGTAAAACTTGTAGTGTATACTCATCATTTGACTTGTGTAAATTAATTACTAGCGATTCTAGGAGTAATTTCATTCATTCGCTGAGCAGAATAGTCAATTAAAACAGTGAACGCAAAAGATTACGCTGTCAATTTGCATACAATGTTCGTTTATCGTTAAATCGTTGCCCAGTTTACGATTTTCAGACAATTAATGCAAAGACATATATATAATGCGATATTAGGCTAAATGAAAATGAATATTGATTATAATAAGATGAATGCTCGTTCCGAGGAACAAAAGTAAAATGGCTAATAAAAATCAGAAAATAATCATCGATTATATGACGTGGATATCACTTTTTTATTGTATAACTTTTGATTGATGGCTTCTTAGAGTTTCGCTTTTTTATGCCTCGTTTTACAGAATAAAGTCATTAAAATTCTGTTTTATAGATTTAATCGCGAGTATTTTCATTAAATATATACCCCGAAACAACCGAAAGCGGAAATTTCAGACGATTATTTGGGGAGGCGATTTAAAATACTGAGAATTAGGTGCATTTAATGACGAGCATTGCGCTTTTTTACACCTCCATTTTACATTATACAGCTTTGATTATAGTAGAGAAAAAATATTTTTTTTGTATCAATGATTTATTCAAAGCACGGCGTCACTCTTCTATTTTATCCTTTGGGCTAAATTCATCATTGAATTCATTGAATTTTTTTTTTCAATTCAAATTCTGTGATAGTACACAGTCAAAATGGTTTCAAAGTTTCCCTCTGAAAACTTTTCTGTTCAAATAATCGTTATTGAATTCTATTTTATTTCGATAGCACTTTTGTTTCGTGAAAAAATTATTTCAATTGCTTTTAACATATATTCACTTTGTTCAAACACACCAATGATAGATACTGAATTGAATTTTTTGTTCGAAAAAAGTTTTAAATAGCAAAATGTATTGTGAACGATATAAAGAAAGAGAGAGCACTTCATTAATAAAAAGAGAATTTTTTTTGTTTGAAAAAGATATCATTCAGACACAAAATGATAAAGAACAAAATATTTCATTTTGATCTTAACAAGTAAATAGAAAAATGGTTTGCATATATTTCATTTTGATCGGTGCATTCGTAAAACAAAATTCACTGATACGTTTTCTTTCTCTGGAGAAAAAATTTTCTCGTGTTTATTCACGTCACTTGGTGTGCAAAGAAGAAAAGCAACGTATTCTGTGTTTATTACTTTTATTCGTGAACGTAGTGAAAAAAAATAAAGTCAAGAAAAACTTTACAAAGTAATTTAGTCGCATACAAAATTGCTTTTACCTTTTATTTCGAGTGTTTGAAAGTTCACTGAAATATTAATTTGTCAGAAAATAAAAAAATAAAAAAAATTGCTACAGCTTCCAAGCTCAAATTATATTTAAGATAAAAAGCAAAGGAAGTAGGATTAAACTTTAATTTTGAAAATCATATATCTCAATTTCAACGTATATCATCTTAACTTTTTAATCTGAAAATGAAGCGCACATGTTCTTTGAGGTCATCATTCTGATGAAAGTTAAATTGAGAAAATGATGCTTTAGTTTTATTTTTCTTAATAATGCTTGCTTCGCAAACATTTTAAATATTTGAAAAAATTAACTTCTTTACAGGAACTTAAATCTACGGCTTAAAGAGGTTTAAACTGTTTCTTCATTAGCATATTCTCATTTATTAAAATGTTTTGATCACACATTTCTTTAACGACACTGTCTGAATATAATTTATTGCATAGCACGTAAAGTTTTCAATTTATGGAAAATGGAAGCGCTAACTTCAATTTAACTTTTAGCTATAACAATGATAACATTGTATTAATATTTTTAAGTATCGTACCGTTTGAAGAAGAACAAGATTTGAGTGCTATCGCATTTGTAATTTTGATTATATATGTAACAAGAGGAGCTTGCAAGAAAAGTTACTTTTCTTTCCTCACATTTAATGTTTTGTGGTATTCAAAATTCGACAATCTAAAGTCCATAGAATCAAATTTCAATTTGACCTTAATCTTGAAGTATCTCCATATAAAGTTAAACAAATTGTTCATTTCAAATAACTTCGCTCGACAGCATGGGAATAAACTTTTGAAAGCTATTCGTCAAGCTATTTATCCAAAAGTCGAGCTTCTTTTTTTACGTTTGGTTCTATTTTGAAATTGTTTTATTACTTTGTTATTTTTTATTCAAAAATTCTAATCTCAACGAAAAACACCAGTCGCTTCATTTTGGGGTCGTTTTAATAGCGATGGCGAGATCGAAACGTGATAAAGTTTTGTGTAATTTTCTTTCTTACTTATTTTACAAGCAAAACTTTTATTTTAAATTTGAAATAATGCTTTCTAATTTAAAACTTGATTTGCAAATGCGAAACATTTCTTCTGTTTTTTTGCGATTTATTTTTGGTCAAATTTGTTGAGTTCAGAAAATGATCTAATTTTTCACGTTACACACAAAGAAACTTTTTTTTGAAACTCTTTTCGCAAGAAATAAAGTTTGCGAAAGCAAAGCTTTAAGTTTAAAATTAAGAAGGATGAATCTTTTGAGACGCTAAAATGTGTGTTTCTTTTAACTAATTCACTGTCGACTTGAATTTCATTTTATGACTGCTCTTCTCGAAGTAAAAATTAATTGCAAAGTCGCGATAAGCAACAAAGAGTACAAAAACAATAAACGTTGCTCTAAACGCGAGTTGAATGACACAAAACATTTCGACGTGTTTTCCGCGTACGTCTTAATCCTGAATGAAAGTAGAAAAACGATAGATGAGCGCTTTGAAGCCATACTTCGACCTATAATGTCTTCACTCGCTGTATATAAACGTAAACTCAAAAGAAATTTTCTTTTTTGCTGCGTAAAATGAGCAAAAGGGTGAACGAATTTAACTTTAATTGAATTTAAACATAATTGTTTTAGAGATTTTCGAGTGTGCAATTTATTTTACTATTTTTATTAACAATCGACAATTTTCTTTAAGCTGCGAACACGAAGTATATGGAAATGAGAAATTTTTAACAGGCATAAATCATAAATTGTGCTTCTTTTCTTTCAGAATAAAATATGAAATGCTGACTGTAGAATTTGCAAAATCGTTTACATTTTCACACTTTAAGTTTCTGACAAAAGTAAACTTATTTTTAAGTGTGAAAATAAGCGTTCTTTCAATACAGTGAAATATTTTTCAAACATTTATACAGAGAAAAATTTTGATTGAGCATTTCTTCACTATTCTCTGTTAGCTGGGTGTCTGCATTTGTGCGGATAGCAAAGAAAAGAGGCGAAATAGAAAAATTTGCGCTTTAAGCAAATTTTACGCTCAAAACACATAACAAAGAGTTGAGAAAAATAAACGTCGTTTAGTTAATGTAAAATTTCGCTTCGAGCATTTTTTACACAAAAGCTTTTCAATGAAATTATGAGCACAACGTGCTTTTGCCGCTTTCTTTCCATTATTCAAGTCTTCGTCGAATGCTAAATCGAAATTCAAGCATTTCATTTTCAAACCAATCTCATTTCACTTTGAAAACGTTTTGATTAGAATCTAGCTGCGGTTTATCACTATTCTTTCACTCGAGTTGACTACGCGTTAGAGCGGACGGATTTATCTGATTTTCGCGATTAAATACGATTAGACGATTATAGAAGCGACTAGAGTATAAAAGTTTGTATGGCTTATTCTAATTTTCTATGTTTATATTCAGCTCATTCGATTCGACATTTCATCTACGGCTTTCTTTTTTTTCTTCGTCTTCTTCTGTAAAGAAACAAGAAGCAATTGCATATTTCTTCGGTGTTCCGATTTTTCTCTGCGATTGTATTTATTGCGCTCCCATTCAATTGCTAATCTAACATGTCCTCGTTTAGAGTTTGTAATTTTAATGAATAACAGAGAGTGGCAAAGTAAATAAATTAATCAAAAAGATAGTAGAAGTTAGATGGTGGTACGGTTCTAGTTATATAATTATTAGTGCTCGGATATTAACTTTGCGTGAATTCACTAATCTTATTTTCGCTCAATTCAGCTTTCACCACTTGAAATCTAGATTGATTCAGATGCCATTAAAAAATTTAAGCTGAAATTTGCAACCATCAGAATTGTTAGTTTTGAAAAAATTTGTAAATTCTCTTTTTATTCAAACTCAATTTTCGATGCAATTCAAACTTCAGAGAATAAGGGAGAATGAAGAAGTTTAGAAAGTGTAGTTTGAGATATTTTTTCCAAAAAAAATGAGAAAGGCGAAAAAAGCTGAAAACTTTTCTTATTAGTGTTTTCGTCGTCTGCTTCGAGCATAAAATTCAGACGCAACTCCATTCTTATTCGCTTTGAGTTATCTTTGCAACTTTTTTCGAAAAACGTTCCTTAAAAGAGGAGCGTTTTTCTTTTGCTTCAATTCTTACGAAAACTCTCCTCTCTTTTCTCTACTTTCAAGTTTTGCGGCACGTTTATTCACTCTGAAAAAGTTGGAAATCAAATCTAACAAAATTCAGTTGTTATCATTTTAAACTCTTCTTTTACTTTTGACATTTCCTGTGAACGTGAGGCGATATAATTTGTTTCAATTAAGAAAAGTTGCAAATTTTCTCTACCCTTGCAATAAATTGAATCTAAAAGTTTAAGAATTCGAGAAAGAAAGTGAAAAACTTTTCGAAAAGCAAAAACATTTTGATTTACGACATTAACCTGTGCTGAAAAAAGTGAAAACTTTATTCAATTTACTCACCAAAAGTGATCGAGAAAAAGTATAAGATGTAATTTAGTTGAAGCATTTCATACAATTTTTTATTGCATTCGCAGACAATTTTTGATAAATTCGTCGCTTATTTAGTTTAGATAATAAAGTTTGATATAGTATTCGGTTAAAGAATAAGTCAAATCGCTTCTAGTCTTTTGAAAAACCAGCGAAGAAGATAAAAAAATCAGTTTTTCTATTTTTTACTTTCTCTTTCAGTTCTTCAATTTGGAGTCTCGATATATAGTTTGACGCCACAAATAACATAATTTCACAGTGTTTTTATTTCGAGCAAAGAAAATTTTTCTTCTACTTCTCGAACGTCTCTCTTTTTCGAACGAAAATTTCTCACTTTATTTCTCGCTTCATAGTCGAGAACAAGTAACATTGGTAACAATTTCATGTAACAGTTTTGATAGGAAAGTGTTTAAACAAAATCAGAACACATCTTTTTCGCCTCGGAAACATCAAATGATCACTTCTTCGTACAGCATCGCACCAAGTCTACGTTTCGCTTTTCCTTTCGCTACTCGAAACTATGCGCAAAATCTTCTGTATAAATATGTGCACAAACGGCTGATTGTACACAACTCATTTTGTCTTGCCTAAAAACGCATTCATATCATTCATTTAACTGTTCAAAGCTAATTTCGAGATATTTTCTCTTCAAGAAATAGACAATCATCTGCAAAATCTTATCGATGAAATATTGAAGGATCACTTAACACTTTAAGTACTCAGCACATTTTCAAAAGCCTCTTTCATCAATCACAAAATAAATGTCAATAAATTGACTCTAAAAGATGCTCATCATTTTAAAAGTTTGTTTTTAATCATTTCTCTTTTTTTGCTTAGTATTTTATTGAACTTTTTAAGGAAATTTTAAAGCCTTTTAGTAAAATTAAATTTCAAAGAGAAAGAATGCGCAAACATTCTCGTAATCTTACTTAACCTGATTGCAATAATCCTGATAATTCTAATTAAATTTTTTATGTATTGATTTTTCTTAGGGCAACAACGAAAAGAACGAAGATAAAAAAGGTAATTAAATTAAATATTACGAACCTTTCCAATTGAAAACTGTTTTTTAATGATTCTATCAACTGTGTTTCTTTTTCATCTTCTTAATGATCAATAAATGTCATCTTCAATTTGCTCATACCTGAAATAAGCTTGGAATTATCCGAAAAGCATCGATTCAAGAGCTTTGCCTGTGCTAAAACAAAAATTTCTTATATATTCTGTGTCCATAAAAAATTTAGAATCTCGTGATAAAATTGCTTGCGGACTTAATATTTTCTTTTACTCCTATTGAATTTTTTCGAGCGAAACAAAGCGAATGATGCACTTAAATAAATAGAAACATATTTCGAAAAGCATATTTACAAAATTTGATATGTGAGCAATAGCAATTTTTAAATCGCATGAAAAATTTAAATCGCTATTTTCTGCTTGGCAAGCTTGGACTTTTAAATATTACAAAAGTACAAAAAGTATTCTTCAAAAAAGCAATTGACCTTAGTAAATTTTCTCTCATTGCAATTTTTATGCATTATAAATGATTGAGCGCGTGTCTCGCTCTCAGATACTTTAAAACTGCAGTTAATCATCAGGGAAGTTGTTATGCGTTTGTATTTTGTTGCTTTTCACTTTTATAATGGAGTGATTTAAGCTCGAAATTGTTAAAGAAGAAACAAAAAGTGAATTTCTTACTTTCTTAATTGAATCATATTTCAGTTTACAAACAAAATGTGACATAAGATGAAATTAAGCGTATACAGTTTTCATTGAAATAAATTTCGCTACCATTGTTTCATTTTAATTTTTAATTTCTTTTGCTTCTTGAGAAGAAAAGAAACGAAAAGAAAATCGAGCGAGAAGAAAAAAAGCGAAAATAAAAGTCGCAAACTGAAACGGAAGATTAAAAATAAATTGAAACTAGAAATAAGCGAAAAGCTGACTTGATTCGCTTATTTGCATAAAGCGATAAACTCTTTCGCTTCGCTTTCATGTGTCCTTTCATCAGCAGCTAAAACGATGAACAAAAAGCTAAATGAGTTTTCCAATTGATTTACTTTCAGAACTTTTCATTAAAACTACTATTTTCAAGCGTAAATTAACTTTTCCGTCGCATCCGCGAATTAAGGTATTCAAATTTGCGTTAAATTCATAATAAGATTTTGTGTGATCATTTAAAGCGACTTTTTGATAAAATGGCAGCTTTTTCGAAAACTAAGTTAACTTTAGTGAACAACGAACGCTCTTTATCAGCTTTTTTTCACGAATCCTCAATCTTAAGGTAAATTCCTTCTCGATTGTTCGCTCAGCAAACAGTAAATATTGAATTACTGATGGTGAATAGTGTTTTGGAAAAAACTCGTGAAGATGTGTCTAAATATTGAACATCAACTTGAAAAGAACGTAAAAAGGCTTTATTTTCAACCAGAAAACTAAAATTGAGCGAAGACAAAAATTCCCATATGTCTGTTAAAGTTTCATTTGATGTCTTAGTCGAGCAAAACTTTATTATTCTCTCTATCAACACTTGGTTTATTCTAACAATAGTCAATATAAGGAACTAGTGTACTTCTTATCGCTTTTCTCAACAATTTTTCGCATTAAATTTATAAATGAGGGATAAAAAGGACAAAAAAGAATTCGAAGTGATGAATGAGGAAAAAAGCTGCTTGTCAAATTTAAATTAAACTTCACGCTTCTTAATAATGGTTGTCACCTCAGAGTTGAAAAACACTTTCAACCTTACTTCCTTGAAATTGTATTGTGTTAAGCTTTTTTGGGAAGAAACTATTGAATAAAATTAAGAATGTCTTTTGGATCGAAAACGAAAAGAAACATGCATTTAGAACAATCATCCACACGACAAGAGTGCTAAACAACAAGTTATGCAATTGAATTTTGGCGAAAGATATGAAGAGCGTAAATTTCTTTCATAATTTTTTAAAAGCTTTTTCACAGAAATAGAAATGAAAAAGATTTTATCCTGAAATAGTCAAAATTGTTTTTTTCCTTACAAAAGAAAATTGTTACTTTTAAATTTTGAAACTTGTGCATCGATTGAGTTTTTTCCTCTTAAATTAGCAAATCTTAAAATACTTCTAAAATGATGGCTTGTAAAAGTTTTTGGAATAGAATATTTTTTATATAATTCATTTTCTTTTTTCGAGTACTTTCGCTAAATATCATTTAATGAAATGAATTTGCTTGTTTATAGTTAATAAATGAAATTCACAATTTCCAAACTAATTATTCTAAATTTAATTATGATCATTTCTTTTTTACTATTAGAAAGATTTAAGAAAGAATTGAATTATTCTAGATCTAATTCAATTCTTTTCTCCATCATTTTTATTTCTTAGCGTAAAAATATTTTTTAGAATTATTATTTTTGTTGCTTGAATAAATAACAGAGTTAGCAATAAAAGGGTTTAATTTTGGACAACAATAATTCATTGGATATTCAATAAAACTTTTCAAAATTTGAAAATTGTATAACAGTAATAATTTTTTATTTAATTTTTGTAAATCCTAAATCATTGTTTAAAAGAAATTATTACAAAAATTGTTATTAAATTTGCGGATTTAACTAGTTTGACGACGTGGCCCAAAAGTTACTTAACTTTAAAATTGATTTATTTAATTTTATCTTTTTATTTGAGAAGAAAATTTTGGATATCATTGTACTTTTTTGGAAAATAAACTCTCGGACATAAAAGCATTCTTCTATCAAATAATTTTAATTTTAATTAATAATAAGTGTTGTATCGATAGTTAAAAATCATATTCATAGAAAAAACAATTCAACTTTTAATGATAGGTTGAACACTGTAATGTTAAAGATTGAACATCATCGCTTTACGCAGTGAAAATTGATATGATTTTTAGGATAGAAATGTTATTATAGTAAAACATCCTTTAATGGAAACAGCTCTTGACCGGTCACCTTCAGTAACGTACACTAAAATAAAATACCCTCCTAAGTTAATTCAATTAAAGGCAACTTCTCTATAACGGCTAACTCTTTATAACAATCACATTTTTTTACCACTTAGGTGTTCTTTGTAGAGAGGTTTCATTGTATTTCCGAAAATGTATTTTATAAAAATTTATTTTTTTCAGCATTTTTTAATTTTGGAATTTTCACTAATTTGTCAAATATTTTCAAAAAAAAAACTTAAAACTGTTAAAATTTCTTTCCTTAGATAATTAAAAATTTTACATAAATCATAAAAGGTTCTACAAATTTTTTCTTGATTTTAAGATCTGATAATAATGATATCTAATAATATATGCCGAGTTTTATCAAACTAAAAAATCAAAAATAAAAAAAAACAAAAAAAAACGGTGTAACTTGTTTCAAGACTTTTATAGTAGACACTCTTTTTAAAAAATTTGAGATTTTTTAAAATAATTTGTTAATCTTTAAATGTAATTTTAATTTAAACTTATGTTAGAAATAGTTGGTGCATTCATAAAAAAAATAATGATATAGTTGAGTTTAATTTTTGCCAAATCAGCATTTTTTAATTTATTTTGATATTTTCATTGCATTCCTTGACATATTAGCGTTTGAAACATGAAAATGCTTGACATCAAATTATAAGTGACAATCCCAGTAATGTTATTACATCAAAATTTCTTGCAAAGATATTTTCATCTTATGAATTAACATGTCGACAAATTAATAAAATGTATATTTTAGGAAGAAGATAGAGATGATTCTCATTTATATTTAATTTGAATAATTCAATCTTTTCATATATATTACTTAAGTAATTGAATTTATTGCTTTTGAATTGATCCAAAGGATAAAAGACATTATTAAACATGAACTAATAAATTTTCATATATACATATAATAGAGTTGTAAGCTTTATAAATTTTACAAAAATTAAGTGAGGCATTTTTATTTGATCATAAAAAAGAGAATAAAACGGTCAAATTAGATTGTTCTTTAGTCAAAATTTTTTCGAAATCTAAAAATCTAAATATCTAGAATTCTAGATACCGTATATCCTCAGATTATATGCCATGGCACTTTACCTCGAGTGAAGAACAATTTGCTTAAAAATGAAAAAAGCACTTTCTGCCACTGGCAACGGTCCCATAGAAAATAAAGGTTACCATGGCACTAAACCTCGAGGTATAGCGACGGGTGGCAGAACCTCCCACTATAGTGCCATGGCATATAATCTGAGGATATACGGTATATGTAAAAAGTAAAGATTATGTAAAAATAAGAGATTAGAATGAGATATTAAACTATTCTTTTCTAAGTACATAAGTTGTAGAA